>VYZW01003024.1:14769-65523 GCA_013401315.1 Balaeniceps rex | reverse complement strand
TTCATTAATAAATTATTCAGGTACATTTTCAAGTTACATAGAGAAAAAGGATTACCTCTCCCAGTCCTTCTAAGGCTCTGACAGTTATGAGGTAACCAACTCCCAAATTTGCGGCTAAGGGAGTAAGCAAGGTGAATACAGAGGTACCAAAGATGCCAAACCCCAGTAACAGCTTCCCTCCAATTTTGCTTGCAAGATATCCTCCTGGAATCTGAGTAATGATATAGCCATAGAAAAAAGAACCAAGGATCCATCCCTGAGTATCGGCATCCCAAGAATACTTTTCCCCCTAAAAAGAGAAGAAAAAAAAAAAAAAACAACCAAAATGCAGTAAGTTCAAAATAGCAGTTCCTCTGACCATCTTTTATATAACTTTGATCCACCATTTAGTCCTTTACACCTAAATTACAAATCTTTCATGGCCTCCTCCCTAGAAGTCTCCTTCCTCTACACACATCTATACTGCAATCAGAGTTGTGCTGAAAGCTAATTTGGGTAGTTTACAGTCTGTCCAGACATATCTAGCCTAAGCATGAAAATCATCACAATGTGCAATGCAAGTGCTCGGGCAGTTATCCCTTTTTTGAATTCTAAGCAACTTGGGTTAGGTGACACAGGTACAGACTACGTAGCCTGCATGAGCGTGAATCCCACTTCTGTATCACAGTGTGGACATTTGGTCGTGCTCTAGGAAATGGCTTTTCCTGCAGAAAATTTATGGTCAAAAAGCAAACAAGGAGATGCAGATGCTTACATTTAATATAAAGAGAGAGAGCAGCCAAGGACAGGACTCAGAAGGGTAGGTGGAAGAATGGGATAAACACAGCAGAGGGAAGATGAGTTTAGTGGACAAAGTAATAAAAGCAAAGATGATCGAGATAAGGAGCCTGAAGCTATAAAGGAAGTCAGCAAGAAGTCAAAATTACTGTATTGGGCAACAGTTCATGAAGTTTGGGATCACTTCCAAAAGCCCAGTTTATGAGCATCTAAATAAGCAGCATACATTTCACAGAAGTGATGAGACAGAATCTTCTTCCCATAAAGTTTGCAGTTACAATTTGCTTGCAATAAATAATAAATGACCTCTAAACAAGCAAACAAAATGAAGGCAGGAAGACAGCAAGAGTGCTCAGTAATAAACTTCAATTATAATGTGAGATCTATGCAAACCCAAACTCACAAAGTTGGGTTGGTTTTGGTTTTGTTTTGGTTTTTTTAAAGCATTTTTTCATATGCGGCAGTTCTGTTCAGTTAAGAAATGTGATTTTAAGGATTACTGGAAGGGAAGTCAGAGATAAAGGATATAAAGACAAGAATCATGATCTGGGGAAGAGATCAAAGGAGTGAGGAGAAAAATATTACATGTTAATTTGTAATGAAGTTTCATGCCATTGAGACTGTACAAAGAACAAGTAAATATGGACAGTGATGTGAGCTCTGACGCAGATGTAACAGTAACAGTTGATCACTGGCATATAAAACAGTGAGTCATAATAGATCTACAAGGTCAGATTAGCCAATTTATAAGGAATAGCACAGAAAAGATGTACATAAAAAACCTGACCCTGAGCACAGAACTTCTAAATTAGCTAGTCATTTAAGGCTATTATTTTTCAGAATAGCTTGAAAAGCACCACTGAAAAGCCCATCCAGTAAAGAGCAGTCTGTTCTCTTGCCACCTAAGCATGAGTCATCAACCACAGACTTCTATTAAAAAGACTTTTATATGCCACATTACAGAAAAATATGTTTGAGCCCTCACCGTTGTGTTGCGAGGAACATTTATGGTGGAGGAATGCTCTGGACACACACTGGAAGTCGTATTCTTTGCTAAGCTTGTGTTAGGTTCTACCATATCCACCAGAGCAACGCTTAGGTTCACACGTAACGCATACAGGAGGAAGAACCCAAAAAAGGCCAGTAGTGCTAGATTGTAGCGAGCTGAGCAGCATGCAGGGACTGAAATGAGAGTAAATGAAAAATTTTTGTTTTAACAGAACCTAACAAAATAAGAACAACTGATAAACAGTTTTTACTAATAATCTCAGAAATTTATGAGTAAGAAAAAAATAGGCAAGAAAACAAGCTAATTGTTATAATCTTAAGGGGTGTATTCAACAACAGTAGAGGCTGAGGGTGGGGGGGGGGGAAGCCCCCTTTTCTACGGATGGGCAAAACAAATGCATAATTCTGGTTTAGACAACTGGTAGCTACCCGCACAAGTGTAGGGGCTGCAGTGGAAGTGTGGTGTGTGGTCTGTGGAGATGGATTTAGAAACATGGTTTCAAAAGTCCTCTCCAAAATACAGTAGTATTTATCCAAAGTAGAACTTCACACTAAAAAACAAACAAACCAAGATTAGCAGGAAGCCTGTCATATACATGAAAATGGTTCGAGAAAAACAGAGACTCTTAAAGTAGTGTTAAAGAACAGTCATTGAGATTCCAGGCTGTTTTCTAGGACAAGTTATCCTTCTATAAGTTTGCTTATAAAGGAATATGCATTTGCTGACAGCTGCCAAACAGAGAAAACTAGCAGAAAGGGGAATGGCAAACACTGCAGTGGCACTGTGAAACAGCAACAGTTTCCCAGTCACCCAGTATGCCCCTCTTCTGCAGTCACCATACAACAATGAAGTTGACAAAGGAAAATGAGTCTTAGATTCAGCATAAAATCTGTGTTGTGGCATTAAGTCAACTCTGTCAGCTGTTTAAACCCAGATATCAGACTTTGTACTGTAACACAGTTATTGATTCTCTTCTACAGTAGTACACAGCAGCATTTGGCAGAGATTGTTCATCAGTACCAGGAGATTCAGATCAGAGTTGAGCTGTAACTTGGCCAGCACATCATCAGTGCAAATAAATTTTGTATCTATTCAAAATATAGTTTAGAGCTCTGCAGATACTCTTTATGAACTGGGAATGCCTGAACGTACCGAGCAGAAATGTCAAATTGTTGAGAAACTACTTGAAGAATCTGCTGAATTAACAAATAGTTAGGGGGTGCAGTTTCCCCCCTTGTGAGGAAACTATGGTGCTAACAGAAAATTTTATAACCTGGATGTCTGAAACTGCGAGGGTTGGGGATCAGCACCTGCAGATATTACATCAGTCTACAGTGATCTCATCCTTCTCTGGCTATCCAGAATTCAAATGATGAATAGAACAAGTATATCTATGAACAACAGGATTGACTGGAGTTTCATCTGCTACTGCAGTATGTCTCTTGACTGGATTCTCTGATCTGCAGTAAGAACCAAAAAGCACGCGCTATGGACAAGCTATCTAAAGACCTTCCCCTTCCCAGTAACTTCCTTGAAACAAGGAATGAACCTATGCGATTTTGTCTTTTTCAGTGGGGGCACAAACAGAGCCTTTCTGCAAGACAGCATTTTTCATGAAAGTAGTAGAACTTTCCCATTTTTGGAGTCTCTAACCCTGACCAACTTTATGTGAAGTTCATTATGGCTGCACACGTTGTTAAAAAGACACAGAGAGGCTGTATTTGCTATGTTCATTTAGTAAATGAGTGATAAGTGAGGTTACTGTGCAAATACGCAAAACATCTTCCAGATCTGTGGTAATTGCAAGTCTTGCCTCAGCAGCATTTGAAAAAGGCATATCTGATTTTTAAATGACATGAAGGAGAGCAGCCAAGATTTTAGTGCTTACTTTAAAAACAATAAGCAACAAAAGCAGGAAGCGCTTACCGCACAAAAACTAGTCAAGCAGCTTCATTGTCCTTTATTGTTGTTTAAAAAGCAATTTGCCTTAAGTAGAAAATGTATAACAATGAATATAATTACAGGTAAAGCTATTCAACCTTTCCACTGCTTATATTTGCTGGGGTTAAACAATAATAACAGAAGGCTGAATTGATATTCAGACTTCTGCTGATATTCACTGATGAAGTAACCCTTCCTTGGAAATGCAGATTAACTGGAACACCCATTACTCTTCCTCTGAAAGCCTCTTACTGGTACACACCTTGTCTGGGGAGCAAGCTCCACAAAACAGATGTGCAAAAGCTTAAGATCACTCATGTCAGATTTTTTTGAACTGTAAATAGTTTATCATAAAAATCTAACAGACATGTAGATCTGCAAGTCTGAAACAAATGGCTGCTAAATTATTGCTTCCCTGTCTTTCCACTAAGTGCACATGCAATACCTGAGAATATTAGATCAAGTTAACAGAATAGAAGATTCGAGAAGATTCCAGATGTGTTTCAGTCACCCACCTCTTCAGGAGATTACCATAATCAAAGAGACACAGACATTCACCACCCTAAAGTTTAAGGCAGCTAACCATGATGTTCAAGAACTTACCTTGATTGGTAGTCTTGGGTTCTACATCTATAGTTAATTCTGATTTCAGGGGCATGTTTTATAATACTGTAGCTATAACTGAACAAGATTCTTAAATTGCAATTAAAAAAATAGGTCTGTGCTGCAAGTTGCACAGCAGTTAAAGGAAGTTGCTCTTCTGCTGTATTTCTCCTTGTGGGTGAGGTGAACCACCTCAACTGGAGCATGATGCATTGTGCAAACTTAAGAACGTCTTGCTTTAATAACCGACTTGAACTCAAATTTCTCTCCTTCTGGCACTTTTAAGTCATTTTGTTAGCAGCCCCTCGTGCTGCAGTTATACACTTTGCAAGTTGCATGGCATACTGAAGAAACTCAAAAATCTTACTTTACTCTTTATAGTTTGTCTGCTCTGGGAAAACAAACAGCACAGACAAGCCCCTAAACACATTAGCTCTGTTGTTAAGCCCTGACCCCATAAGGGCCCTCCTCTCCTGTAATTATCTTCGTGCCTTCTTCCACCTTCCTTCCTCTCCACACTCCCATAACAAGCAATTAGTCTTACTCAGGTTCTGGCTTAAAATGAAATTCTGCCATAACCTCGGTGGACCCCAGCAATCGTTAATAGCTGAGCCGGCATTTAAGCTGGAATTACCTACTCGCCTTCACTGAAGGGACACCAAGCCAAGGGCAGGTATTTAGATATGAATTAAGTAACAGGGCTGCACGCCTGTTCCCCGCCATCAGTGCTGAGGACAAGGCCCCGATCCCTGTCAGGACGGCAGGGCCGCTCTCCGACACCGCCGCGTCCTCAAGATCAAACGCATTTAACGGCGCCGGGCGGGAGGTGAAGGCCCCGAGGCCGCGGACACGGGCTCCGACGCCGCCGCGGGACCCGGGGCGGCCGTTAGCCTGACAGGGCGGCCGCGCGCCCCACCAAGCAACGGCTGCGGCAGGCGAGGGACCGGTCCCCCGGCCCCGCACNCCCGCCCCCCAGGGCACCGCCGGGCTCCGCGGCCCCGGACCGGCAAGTCCGCAGCGAGGTGGGAGCCCCGCTGGACACCGCTCGCCGGGGCAGCTGCCCCCGGTGCCGCCTCCCACTCCTCTCACCCGTGCCGGGCTGCGACTCCTTCAGCAGCGGGGCGCGGTCCTCTCCCTCCTCGGTCTCCATCTCGCTGCCACCCGGACGGCGCAGCGCGCCCAGGGCCAGACCGCCAGCCGCCACCGCTGACAGGACGGGAGCGCAGCTGGCCACGCCGCAACCCGCCCGATCCGCTCTGCCGGCGCCGGGCAGCGGCAGCTGCAGCCCCCGGCGGTCACGTGACGGGCGCTGGCGGGCGGAAACGGCCTCAGCCGCAGCGCGGCACCGCTCCCAGCCTGCCCTTGGCGGCCATCTTTGGTGAGGGCAGGGGCCGCGGCGGCCCTCCCATCTGCAGTGCGAAGGCGGCCGCTCGCTCCCTCCCTCCCGCGGGGCGGGGCGGGGCGGGGCGGGCTGACTGACGGGGACTGACAGGCACGCTGACAGACGGCCGGACTGCGGGTGTCGCTGTGCGGCCTGTCTCGCCTGTTTTGGAAAAGTTCCTCATATTTAGGACAAATCTCATCAGGCGAATCACGCCTTCCCTTTTCCCGGGCCGCTTGCCGCTTCTGTGGCAGCCGCAGGGAGGTGGCGGCTGTGAATGTGTTTCGAGCTTTGCTCTGATAGAAACGCTTCAGGTTGCGTGCCGCAGAGGAGCGCCAGGGCAGAGGAACGTTAGTCGTTGAGGGCAGCCATGGTATGGTGGCCACACATGGCTGCGCGTGAGCAAGGGCGAGCGGCTTCTCGGTACAGGTGAACCGTGGCAGCCATGTCCAAACTGGGGAAGGCTCGCAGTGCAGGGTTTCGCTGTAACCACTAAAATGCCCGGCCACTCGAGCAGCATTGCGACAGTAAATTACAGTATCTGCGGCACAGGACCTTTTTATTCTGTGTGCGTGCGCAGTGGCTGATTGCTGGAGTGAGGCCTTAAAATGCACCAGTATAAATGAATAAGCGTCATGGCACATGTAACAGAGCTTTTCCTCTCGGAATCAGTGATTTTCAACCTCAGTCAAGGCTAACAACAGGGTAGAGGTCTTTAAGTTTTACAGGCTTTTACATAGGAGCCTACCTCTGCTCCCCTGTGCCCTTGCCAGGGCTGAGTGCTGAGTCATTTTGACGATCCCACCGGCTCATCCACTAAAACCCTTGTTTTTGCTAGTTCACCATGCCATCGTACTGGTGTGTAAGTAACTTCCTGGAAAATTTTGCATACTGGAAAATGGAAGAATGTGAAAGCTTCCTGAGAGCATATTCAGCTATATTGTTTCACACAAGGTAGATGCACTGAGTTTGCAACTATCAATAGAATGACTGCGGCTGTGTGCTGGTCATACAGTATTACATCTATGCGAACATGTGAAGCAAACCATGACAGTCCTAGTTCTGAAATTTAGCCTAAGGGTGGCTTCTGTGAGTCAAACTTACCTGGAAGTCACTCTTACAGCCAAAATTACACAAGGAAAACCAATTGCTTTATTCTGACAAAGCACACATCAAACATATTTTGCAACATGTTATGAGAAGTGGAGATTTGATTTGTAGTACTTGAAGACTTTAGCTTTGCATTTCACACATGCTGTACGCTTCTTGGCCCTTCTGTACATACCACCAGAGAGAGACCCCAGTGCGCTAGCACCCAGCCCATGAGGAAGGAAGTCTGGGGGCGTATGGGCCAGGGCTGATGTGCTGCACAGGGTCATGAGTATGATCACTTCCATCCATAGGCTGAACCTGAAGCTCTCCTGAGACTCTTCTCATCATAACACAGGGAGGACGAGGGACTTCAGGGACTGGAGCGATAGACAAAGCTTTTCCTAGGCTTCCCCCTTGTTTATGTCTTATTTCTTCTCACGGAGGCAAGTTGTATTTTAAATCTACCTACACTCTCAGTGTGAGATAATGCCAACAAACCTTGCAATAGCCCTGCTGCCTGTTTCTCGGATCTTGCAGACCTTCACTGGTGAGTGAATCTTCCTCACTTAGCGACACACTGCACCAAAAGCAGCTTGATTGCGAGGCTGCAGCCCCAGAGTCAAAAGGTGACACACATAAATACAGATTTAGGAGTGTGTGAAGAGCATTGGCCTTTGTCACAGCAGATAAGAACATAACTCCTGGAGGCTGTCTTTGTGTATAGCTGTAGGTAAACAGGCATGCTTTGCCTCTGGTCAGCCTACCAGGCAATGCTGGTTGTTGCCTGCACTCTGCTCTGCCAGGCTCTGCGTCATACTTGTGATGCAGTCCTGATGTGAAGTATTTGCAGTATTTTCTGACTTTATTTGATTTTATTTCTAAAAAGGACTGTTGTTTGTATTCAACCACTTTTGCACTGGTTACTTTCAACGCTGGATGCAGCTGTGCTCTGTGCTAAGCTGGGGAGGTGGTGGACAGCACTGCTCAGCACCCCTCTTCCCTTGTCATCTGGCTCCACAGCACAGGACAGGAGAACAGCAAAGATTTGCACTTCCTTCCCTAAATCCCGCCCTGACATTTCACATAATCAAGCTTAAAAGACACGCTGCAGTGTGTCTCATGTAAAGCAGCAGATGGCTCTCTTTCCTCTGAAGTCCAGCTGGGAAAAGAAGCCTTGGATGATGCCTAGGTCTTAAGAGAAACTCCAGCCTTGTTCCCTCCAGTGCCACAGCTCCTTAGGGCAAGCTCTCATACTCATTCAGTGGTGCAGACAGGATACGGCTGTGGTGATGTAGGAACACATTTTAAACTGTTTAACAGTACCTATACTAAATTGCTAATACTAAATACAACATTTAGGGTTGAGGGTTGCTTAGAAAATGAAGAAGGTGGCCTGGGAAAATATATCAGTGATGCTAACCTAAGTTGCAGCATTTCCTCATGGAGCAAGATAATGCCTTTTCTGTCAGGTTATGAAGTTTTATACAATATAATAAAAAAGTTGTCTGTTTCTGGGTTCCCACATCTTTTTTCAGTCTTTTTTAAATTAATATTACAAGATACCCCTATTTATTTATGCCCTTTTAAAGAATCTGACCTTTGAAGTCTTGTTTTTCAAGATAAACAGAAGAAAGGAGCGGAGAAAAACAGCTCGTACTTACAATATAAGAATCATCTGGTTATTCTTAAATAACTGGAAGTAGCATAAGCAGAGTTCCGTGAGTGAAGATTGAAATATCTACTTTTAAATTTGTCTAAGTCTCCTTATACACAGTACAGTATACAGCATTTTTATCTTGTAAATGCTTACCAAGGATATTTATGGTTTAGACTGATAATTTACAAAATGGAAGAATATAAACTTAAGGTATCAGATCATTTGGACAAGAAAAGATGCACATGCATCCAAGCAAAAAACTTCTCAGGTTTCCCACAAGAGAGCAAGTTACAGTCAATGAAAAAGGAAAATAATTAGGATGCCTTGAGCTGTGCAGTCCTTCTACTGTAAAGCTGAATATAAAATCATTACTAAATCATGCATAAGATGATGCTGACCAAATCAGAAATGGTTTATGTGACTCTGGCAGTACAATGTGTTTTCATCTGTCTGGAAATATTCTGTCTGCTGCAAATGCCTCAGGGCTCCCTGTCACAGCGGATATTCTTCCCTGAGGGTTTATGTTGGGAGGGGAGTTATTCATCATGCCCGCTTTTCTCATCATTTGTTAGCAGAGGCACTCCATGCAGTTCAGTTTTGGGCATTGGCCATGACAGCAAAAAGCTTGGGACTTTCCTCAGTTAGCAGCATTGCTTTCATATGGAAGAAAGTACTGTGTTCAGCTCTGGAGCCCCCAACATAAGAAGGACATGGACATGTTGGAGCGAGTCCAGAGGAGGGCCACAAAGATGCTTAGAAGGCTGGAGCACCTCTCCTACAAGGACAGGCTGAGAGAGTTGGGCTTGTTCAGCCTGGAGAAGAGAAGGCTCCAGAGAGACCTTATAGAAGCCTTCCAGTACCTGAAGGGCACCTACAAGAAAGCTGGAGAGGGACTTTTTATGAGGGCATGTAGTGATAGGACAAGGGGTGATGGCTTTAAACTGAAAGAGGGTAGATTTAGATTAGAAATAGGAAGAAATTCTTCACTATGAGGGTGGTGAGGCACTGGAACAGGTTGCCCAAGAAGTTGTGGATGCCCCATCTCTGGAAGCGTTCAAGGCCAGGGTGGATGGGGCTTTGAGCGGTCTAGTGGAAGGTGTCCCTGCCCATGGCAGAGGTTTGGAACTAGATGATCTTTAAGGTCCCTTCCAACCCAAACCATTCTGTGATTCTATGGAAGGAAGCATGTATTGCAACCTCTACAAAGTACTCCTCTGGGATATATGGCAATGCTCAACTAGATTCAGAGAAGTGACTTAGGCTTTGTATTGCTTAAATTTCAGTGTTGTGTTAGCCAGTGGAAGTATAGATTGGAAGTACAGGCAATCTTGATGTCTAAACTCCCTTACTTAAAGGTATTCTTCCTAAAGGAAATGGGAGTAGCAATGATGCTGGACATTTCCTATTAAACAGCTGGCCTTTGTTCAGGAGACTCATCTGTATGTGGAAACATGGACTCATATTTCTCCTCTGTCAGTGGCATTTAGTTTTACCTCTGCAGTGAATGCTGAAGCTCGGGCAAGACAATGCACTGGAGCTTTGTGGAATCTTCTTTCTTTTTAACTATAGTTGTTTCCTCATGGATAGAAGCCATGAATGTCCTTAGGGAAAAGAGTAGATTCCCCATCAGCACTGCCCCTCAGCCCTGTGGATGAGTTCTCTATTTGTGGGGTTAATGGCTTTAAATGCTTCGCTGTGGATATATGGACTACTAGGGCATGTTGGAGAGCTCGCTAAGTGCAATTTTTTTGTCAATGGGCTTATAAAAACATATGAATAGCTATAGTGCATCAGAACAATGGTCCATTTCCCTCAGTATCCTGTCTCTCACAGCAGTCAATAGCAAATGCTGAGGGAAGGACCTGTACAGACCAAACATAGGGTGATACATCCTCTGAATAGTCTCTGCATGCTTGAACACACTGACTGGTGATGCAGGCCCTTCCTGAGCCTACAGGTTTTGGGGTGTATTTTATGAAATCCAGTTGTGTGCATAAATGTTGGACTTATGCTTTCAGCTGTGTGGCTCAGTCTTGTGAAACCATGTCTGTACTTGCCTGGTGCCAGGCTAAAATGATTGTTTCAAGAGTTTCCACCCCATGATGTGGGGCATTATAATACTGCAGTATTAAGGTGTTCAGATCTGTGGCAAAACAAAATTAATCTGAGTTATCCTGTCATGAAAGATGGAACAATGAGGATAAAAGATGCTGGTATCTCACAGGTTATCTCAATAGAGTTTTGTCCTGTTCCTGCCGGGAAAACCTGCTGGGAACTTGATTGGTAGCTGCATTTGCCAAAGCCTGGAACCACCCAAGAGTATGCTGCAGCTGTCACTTAAGTGTTTTCTAACTTTCATTGAATGCAAACTCTGTAGTGAAAGTTAATGATAAAACTTTTCAAAAATATTTCCAGTGGCAAAGAAGCTTTACTTAAACTTAGAAATGCTAATATGTGCAAACTTGTGTTATGCATAATAGGTGAGAGATTCTGAAAAATGTTTCTCTTGTCAATAACTAAGTAAATAATTTTTGCAGAGATCTCAGAAAGGTGGATGGAACCCATCACGCAGGACAGGATGATGTGCTTTTTTATGCTCAAGGAACACAATATGCCAGTTAAGGTAAGAACCTGTGAATTAGGTGCTTAATAACTGTTAGTCTCTTGCATAACAGTGAATCTAGGAGACTTGAAAATGTGTGTGGTAGTGTGAGATCCCTTAGACTGGTTGGGGAAATAGAGAATGACTTCACTAGTTTTTACCAGCAGGTGTCTAAGGGAGACATAAGTCTGAAGATTCTGAGACGTTTGCTATCTAGGTGTGCCTAGCAAAAAGAAACAAAGCTTTTTGCAACAATGAAGACACTTCACCTTTGATGTTGATTTGAAAAATGTTGAATTTTGAAAGAGTAAATGTGGTGTCTTTTTACTAAAGCAATTTGTTACATTGCCCAAAATTATGCCTCTAATTTGTCACTCTGTGCTCCAAAATTAAGCCTAAATTTATGGTAATTATAATACTTTCATAACAGAATCAACCTGCTTTTTCTTTTGCAAATATTGGCAGCTATCCCCAGCTATTACATCTAGAGGATGTACATAAAAACTTTACATAAAAATACAGTAGGACTATTACAAAACAAACAAGAAATAAAGAGGGAAAGGAAGAGAAAGAGAGAGGGGAGGGAGAGGGAGAAAAGGAGGTGGGTCCCATTCAGTTAACTTCGAAAAAGCTGAACCTAGTTGTACAGCAGTGCTCATACTGTCTCAGATGAGTCATTTGCGACTGAGGAGCCTTTACGTAGCTTTTTCGTGTGCTGCATGGTGACTCGTGGCAGGGTGCAGAAACTGCTACATAATGCAAGTCTCTGGCTGTGGAAGCCAACCGTCCAACCGTCCCTCAGAGGTGCCGACATCGTGGGGGTCTCTGGCACCCTGCTGCAAGCTCAGGCTCATCCTGCTGTGGAGTTGTGGGGCCTCTGCAAACCCCTTGTCTTTTCCCTCCTGCAAACTGGCTCCATGTCCTCGCCTGCTGCAGGACCTCTGGGACCCCTCTGGGACCTCTCTCGAGGTTATTTTGCGGTTGTTAATCCCATGAAGATTTTGGTGTATGATTTACAGCTGTCACTCTCTCCACCTCAGCATTTGGAAAGCAATATAAATGTTTATATTCAGACTTAAAAATTCTCAGCTAAGTAGGCCAATACACTCCTTATGAACTCTCAGTTTCTTTGTGAGGTTTGTTTTTTGTCTTACCCTACACTTCAGATGGCTGCAGGCAAACTGTTCTTTCTGGCTAGAGTGGAAAAGTCGTCTTCAGTCTTTCATAACTTTTATATGTTCTTTAAATACCCTACAAGTATTTTTCCTTCTATTTGCTGGGGAGCATCAAGCCTCAAGGGATGGATTTTTTTAAGATAGATGTAAAATATATGTATACTTTCTTTGTGACCCATATCAGGGAGTAAACCCTGGCTTGACTCAGTTGGTGTCAACATTGCTCAGGATCACTCTTGGGACAGCCTGGCCATGTACACGTTGAATATCAGTTGGATCAAATTCTGGCCTGATGCCTATCACATAATCCTTTGTACCTGCTCACTCAGAGCTCTTTCTAGTGTCCAACACATACCGTATTGTCATCCCTCGCTGAGAGAGCTGAAACAGTGGTATCACACACTCTCTGCTTCCTTACCACCAATTCTCATTTTGATTGTATTATGCAGAGTATAAGAGCTGTTTGTCCTGTTGTCAAAATTTCTGTTTACTAGAGAAGGGGAAACAAGGCAATAGTAATTACTGCAGTCATTCAAATAGCAACGTGGTTGTGGTTTACATTATTTCAGTTAAGATGAAAATGTATGAGCATTGCAGCTAAGCATAAGTAAAGTGCAGTTGGAAAATTTTAACAACTCTGTTTCAGACATAGTAAGAAATATAACTGCAAACTCATGAGCTCTGTATCATCTAACCGTCAGGTTTTGCAGTCCTTGGAGGTTTTCAAGATCTTCCTGGATTAAAGCCCCGAGTAACCTTGTCTGACCTCACTGCTCACCCTGCTTTGAATAGCAGGCTGGATTAGATGACATCCTGAGTCCTCTGCCCTGAATTTTCCTGTGGTCCTGTGATCCTGCAACCCCTTTCAGGAGTAAAAAACCATCATGTTCACTAGGTGTTTTAAATATAGTTTGTTTGGTTTTTTAATATCTGAAGTAAATTACTGCTAAGGAACAAAATGAGAAGAAGAGAAGAAACTCCCAAAACTGCTGTTAGTGGTTGGAAAAATCACAGGGTGAATCTTTATCCTAGAAACATGGCTAGGAGGCCTTGGAAAGTTGTCCAATATAGGACACATTTCAGACATATGACAGCAATTTCCAAACATTTGGTTGCTACAGTAAGGTTTGGAAAGATGTAGCTCTTGGGTCCACACCCTCTTCATTTAAATAAACACGACTGCTGCTGTGGGTGGTTGGCAATGGAACAAACAGTTGCTTTTTGAACAGCATGAATGAATATCCTATAGTGGCATTACTCAAGGGCTAAGTTTATTTAGACTCTTGCTTATTTGGTGACTTGAAACATGAAACCTTTACTCAGGTCCTTCTTAATCACTGAGATCGGACTCCTCACCCTCCCTCCTTTTCTGTAGGCAGTATGTGGTAAGAGTTAGTCCTCAGGGAGAGAGGACAGTATTTACCCGTGTCTAAACTAAACACAAAGTTTTGTGCAAGTTTTATAAACAGTTTGAGTGTATTTTTTAAACTAATTCTTAATCATTTCTGTCTATAGAAGCCATTTTAGCTGCTACAGAAACTGATTCTGTAAGAGACAACTTGCATAACGTGAGGTTGACTCTCAAGTTAAGTGATTGTCAAATGGATGTCATCTAAAATAGAATGGAGGTTCTGAGAGGTTTTACCTACATAATTAATGTCTGCCTACCTCTACTCTAAATAACTATTGTTTCTTGGTACCACGGTGGAGATGGTTGGAAAGTGAAGGATTTTTTTCTCCTTTTTTTTTTTTTTAGATTTAAAAAAAATAAAAACTAAACTGAAACATGGTCACAATTTTTGCTTTTGACCAATTTCCAAGCAGAAAGTTTGCGTTTCATTTTTAGAAAGGAAAAAAGCTGTCCTGCAAGAGATCACATCCTACAAGAACTTCTCATTTTAACAACTACTTCTAATTCTGTCTTCTTTTTTCTGGTGTTCACCTTTTCTGGACATGCCAAGATGGAGGAAACCAGGACTGAAATAATATAGTCTCCACCATTGTTAGGTGCTTTTCTTTCCCTCTTGTCAATTCTATTTAGTTTCCTTGGGATTTGGAACAGATCCCTGCTCTGTCCTTTCTGGGATACATTCATCTCTCTCTATATGATTTTGGTCCCTCGGCTCAAGAGCAACCTCATGGATTTTTGTCATGCTGCCTGGAGATCCCCTAGCCTGATTTTCTGTATGCCATGGAGTACCGAATTTCAGCAAGTTGCCCCTCTATTTAGCCTAATTACTTGGTTTGGACTTTCGAAAAGGCATTCAGGTTTGATGGGAAGACATAAAAAGAAGCAGCAGCCACTGCTTTTCTTGGGAGTGTGTTCAGGAAGGTAACCTCTGTGGATTGTATGTGCCTCATTTCTAATTTGCATTTGATTGACTTTAATGCCTGACCATTAGTTCCTTTTACACTTTTCTCCCATAGATCAGCACCTGTTATTTTCTTCCTATGGAAGTGTCATGGAAGCCCCTCTCGGTCTTCTCTCTCTGATGAGTTAAAATATGCATCTCTTTAGTCTATTGGTTTGGGGCATTGTCTCCATACCTTGACTTACTTTTGTGTAAAATGTGGGAAATGAGGTTTGTCTACACTATGAATTGCTCTTCAGGTCAGCCTGCTTTTGAAAGGAAGCTGCCTCTGCCTACAGGGATACACTGGTCTATAAAACAGACTGCTGTACTAACATCCCCTTTTCTATGGGTAGATGAATGTTGTAAATGGCTATTACAGAAACACACATTCAGTAAAAAATTTGCCAATTTTTAATGTACTTAATTACAAGTGAAGTCACAATGTATGAATGCATGTACTCCAGAATGCTGTGATATACTACTCTATGATACTATAGAAACACTGGGTTTAGAAATTCCTTTTTTAAAATCTGTAATTTAAATTTATAGTTTAACTATAGGCTATAGTTTAAGATAATTGAATCCTCAGGGAAATCTCACCTTCTTTAAAATGAAATAGTGTTAATGCACACTAAATTGTTTAATAAAAGTAAGGTTTTTCTTGGCCATTTCAGCAGTATTTGCAATGAGGGGGGTTTGCACCTTTTGAAAACCCTCAGAGAGCAAAGGGAGTAAGGGCGGCTAAGATAAAATGATTAATGAAGCTTGGTAAATGGAACTTCACCACATACAATTGTAAAAAATACTGCCCTAGGAAAACAGATTTTTGAGGACAACCTCAAATCATTACAAAATAATTTGTAAAAGTTTTTAACTTCTCTCACTTTCATAAAGCCAGCATGTTTGTACATTTTAACATGCCCCACTGTATGGTTGAACATTTTACAATCAGAGAAAAATGCTAAAACAAAATAAAATTAAGGCATAACTTCTACTTCACAATAAAAAAGGCATTGTGGGAACGTGCTTCCTAAATGTTCTGCTCATATGTATCAGGTAAGATACAGTGTATCAATCGAAGTTAAGGGCTAAATACAGCAAATAACGCAAGAAAACTCCATTCTTCATATCAAAGTTACAGAGATTTGAGCAAGGTGGAGGATACAATTTTGAGTCCTGACCTCACTGAAGGCAATGATTTCAGTGCCATTGATTTCTGTAAAGCCAAGAGTATACTTTGAGGGTGCCTGCAGGTGAGATCCATCAACTGCCAAGAGCTATTGTTCTGGGAAAAACAGGGGGCAAGGTCCTAATTTTCATTCCATTATGGTCCTTCTGCACTGCTCAGTCAGTTCAGAAGGGCTGTAAGGCCAGGGAACTTGGTTACTGAGGATTATCTTTGCTGTAGGGGAACTCCTAGGTGTATCATTTCGTAGATTTGCTCCTCAGACTTTCACACTTCCCATCGTATAATTTTGTCATTCCTTCTTTAATTCTCTTTCTTTCTGAAGCTAATTTCTAAAAGTGAATCTCTCAAAACCTTATAAAGTCTTAACCATGATGTCCTTCTACATTTGATGTGTTTCCTAAAAACCAGTGCTTTACTTTGTTGGGGTATTTCAAAGCACACATAAAATGCAATAACACAATATTTACAGATTTAATCACATTAATTTTTATGGATGTGGTTAAAATGTGTACAGGTATTTTAATAATAAAAATTAAAATATTATGAAAATATAAGCATATAATCCCAAGATAATGAGCTCTTTCTATGCTATATTAACAAAAAAAAAGCTTTTCTCCTATTTGGACATTGCTTACTTGTTCTTATGCCAGCCTTTGAACAAATAGAAACAAAATCTGATACCTTCAAACAGGCCCTGATCCAAAGCTTGTCAAAATTAATGTTTATCTTTAGGTTTGATTCATTGAATACTTAATGAGTACACTTAAGCTATAGTCATCTTACATGCTCTGGAGATAACAAGCTATATTTCAACTACTTCTCTTGACTCCCTGTTTAGACATTTAATAGAAATTGGTACTTTTAGTTTGGGATTCACTTGATTCATTTAGAAGGCCACTTTTGAATGTCAGCTCATTCAAATGTTGGCATCTTAATAAGTCATATAAATCTGGTCTGAAAAGTGCCTCCTTTGCTCCACTGTCTGTCCAGGGAATGTAAATAACCAGTTGTAGACAATTGCAGAGTCCACATTTGACCAGGTGAATCCTACCCACTATGCCTGGAGTAACAGTTCAAGTTGGAAGTGAATTTGCAAATAACATTATTTATCAAGAGACGTGTCTTCAGGTACTAGGAAAAAAGATGTTAATTGCAGTGCAGACCAGATTTTCATGAAACTCCGCCCTGATAGCTCAGGGCAAGTTCCAGTGTGTGGCACACCCTTCTTCAGCGTAGTGTAAGAAGTTTTGACACATTCCATCATCAGAACCAGCATCAAAAGTGTTATTACTGAGCACTTCTGGGAGAGCTTATATCCTATGCTCCTGTCAGTACTTTCCAGCAAACGCAAATTCTTCAGGCTTACATCCAAGCAAGGAATGTGCCCTCCTACTACCACGGGACGATCTTCCACCCACCTATTTTTAGTATTCACTATAATTCTTGTCCACTCACTACAAGTGATAAAACAGACTTTTGCTTCTTTCCTAGTTCCATGAGCTGCTGAATCACAGTTTCTGCTAGTACCTCATCCAAAGTCTATTGAGATTAATTAAAAGATTTACCATCCCCTAAATGAGCTTTGTTTCAGGCCTTGAGTTCAGTGATGCATAAGGCAACTGGCTAAGCTTTTGAAAAGACAGAATGTTGTACTGGAAGAGACTACAGTGATCTTCTAGTTCAAATTTCCACATAACATAGCTCTTCAGATTTCCCTGAATTTGTCTCATTTCATGGAAACACGCTTTGTTTGCACCACAATCTCGTTGAATGCCTGCTGAATCCAGCTGAATGCCTGACCAGCCAAGTTCACTGTCTAATGCTAAAAGCAGGACAGAGCATTGGCCGTTCAAGACCTTGCTGTCATAATTTTTGCTGAGATTTTCCCCAGTAGTTTAAATATTGTAGTGCTTAGGTTTTTA
Organism: Balaeniceps rex; assembly: GCA_013401315.1. Taxonomy (NCBI): domain Eukaryota; kingdom Metazoa; phylum Chordata; class Aves; order Pelecaniformes; family Balaenicipitidae; genus Balaeniceps; species Balaeniceps rex. The sequence goes on along the minus strand of VYZW01003024.1, from coordinate 47,821 downwards.
CATTTACCAAACTACTATTTTCTACATGTGATATTAGAGAAAAGCAGACCTCGCTGTGCACATATTTATTTCCAGCCAGTCTTCACACAATTAGTAGTGCTTGCTAGGTGCTGCGGTCCTTTTTATTTACCAAGGCAGAAGTTGCTTTCTGGACTCATTAAGGAACCATTCCGGTTCTCTGTATTTACTTAAACACATTTTTACTTAATGTATACCTAGGCTGCAACTCAAAGGTGTGATTTCAGCTGATACTGATACATATATTCAGGCTAGACTTAAACTAAGTTGTATAGGAACAGACAACAGTATAGTTGTTAGCTGCCTGAGACCGTAGCCAGTACTGTAGATGACTTTTGCAGCCTTTACAGGCTCTTTTTGTAAAAGACCATGAAGGGTTAGCAAAATTAGGTTCCTGGGGAGCAGTGAAGGTGGTAAAAGTGTAATTTTCATTATGGTGACATATCACAGATGGGTGTAAGACTTGAGTCTGGTAATGCTTGCTTAACTCCAAAACGCAAAAATTGAACAGAGATGGATTTTTCAGCTAGCTTCCCTGGTTGGCATGCCGAACACAACGACGACCTGTTTTACCTCCCAAATTGTGTCTCCAGAGTATCCACTTCACCGGCCTGGAGCAGTTGAAGATTATTAAATCCTTTCATGCTAGGTTATACTCTTTCAAAATTATTCCTAATATGCAGAAGTCAGGTCCAAAACAAATTTCCCTCACATGGTGATCTCAATAAGTTGCTGTGCAGTTCCCTGCTTCCAGTTTTGTGCACAAATTAGTCTCTCAGGTGTTTGTCAGAGCCAGGCATTTAACACCTACTTAGGCCTGAGACACTGCCAAATGGTTGTTTCTATGGTCTTGAAAATGATGTGTATCCCAGCTAAGGTCTTTTGTTTAGTTAAACACAGATCTCTTAGCAGTTTAATAGGCCTGTTCTGGGTGGACAGGTATTTTTTAGCTGAGGATGTTTTGTGCCCTATAACAGAAGCCGGTGGGTATGCAAAAACTTTTCAAATCTAGGCACCCCTAAGTTTAAATTTGACCAGTTTAGCACAAACTGAAGTGCTGCTTGTTTTTGTTTGAGTTACCAGTCTGACCTAGAGCAAACTAAACAGTGACATGTAACTGCATAACAAAAGCCTAGTGTAGAAAACTGTTAATGGAAATGAGCAGATTAACAGAGCTCAGGAGAATGTAATGGTCCTGTAATCAGTAAGGTTGCGTGATAAATTATGCTTACCTGATGCACAAGTCAAGTCCAACAGAATAAATAGTTTAACACTCAGTGAGCGTGAATAGGATATTGGCTTAACCCAATTCTCTATAAGTATGCTTATCTTCCAATTACTCCCGAGTAATTTTTATTCTCTGTATGCAGAGGAATGTGCAGAGGAGGCTTGAGATACATGGCATAGTTATGAAGTTGGCTTAAAATTTCCTTATTTCACCTCATATCTGCTCACACTCCACAGTTTCCTATCTACATATATCTATCACTTGTGGGGCTGTGTTGCAAACGGGGCCACTGAAATGAACTGCATTAGAAGTAAACGTCTCTCCAGAAAGAGCTGTATGGCACAGGCTGCAGAGTAGGGCTGGGAGGGCTGTGGGCCGCAGAGCTGGGAGGTGCTGAGTGGAAAATGGGAGAGGGAGCTGCTGGGGCTGGCTTTCTCACAGGAACCATCACACAGTATGACTACTCCCCGTTCAGGTACAGTATTTAGTGTCGTTTGGGCACCAAAGAAGGGCTACATTTTGTAGGAGTTGAAGTGGTGTTTCAGGGAAATCACAACTTATGTTAAAATGAAAATTAGCAGCTGCAGAGCACTTTTGAAAATCAAGACCTTGTTTAGATGCTGATAAGATGTGACTCTTAAAATTATGTCTGAAGTGAGCTATTATGTGTTTAAGTTTCCTGCTAACTGGGAACTTACTGAATCCTTACGTAACACATTTGATTCCTAAATAGCATGTTTAACCATGAAAACCCTCTACAAGTACCTACAGCTTGTACGTAGTATATCCTGTTTGGAAATGAAATTATGAAATGGGGCTTAAGCGTCTTCTGACAAGGCAGAAGGAATCAGAAGGTATAACTCCAGCAGAGGAAACTCCATGTTGGATTAGGAAGGGAATGAAGGGGGTACGTTCAGAAGACTCGGGGCTTCAGAGATCTTCAACTAGTAGGATGGTCCTCCATTAATTTAACCTGTCTCTGAGTACATGGATATAACTGTAAGAAATTGAGCTTGCATGTTGTTCTGGAATGGCATCTAACATTTAATTTCTGTTTATCCATTTCTTATCAGTGATAAATCTATTCAGGACAGATGAAATACTAATATTAATAATCCATTTCTTCTCTTACTTCCTGCTGTAGGATTCCTTTATTGGTATTTTTGTATAAGAAGAGATCAAACACATATACAAAAGTATCTTTAAATAACAAGCCCTTAGGAAAGAAAAGGGAAGATGGGAGTCCACAATACTGCTGCACAACTGGGCAAAATCCGTGACATTTGCAAGCACTTTCACCAATGGACTTTTGGGCTACATCCAATTAAACAGTGCCAGCAAATGGCACTGGAATGGAATGGGAATGGAAGTTGATTGTCTCTACCCTCAAGCTGACCTGGGCATGGTTTTGCCCTGGCCAGCAAGCGCTTTCTTGAACAATTCACGGTGCGGTTTGGGGCTTAGCATGGACTGAATAGGAAGTTTGGATGTGGCCACCTTGTTTCGGAGACTAAGAGAGCTGATTAGTATTAACAGGTATGGTGTAGTGCCAGTTGGGCTCTGTGCCAGAGACTGGAGAAATGTGTACTATGAGTAGCTTTACCATCCGAGGCTGGGGTGCTTGGGATGCAGCACTACTCGTAAGCACTTTTTCCCACCATCTCCAAGAAAATGGGTGGCAGTGACTGTTCATCTTCCCTGCCTGTTTCCCACAAGCAACGAGTTAAGAAATTACAAATAACAGCAGCAAACATCTCCCAAACTTTGCCTTGTCGTGCACCTTTTGCAGGTGAGGAGCTGCCAAGGCTGACCTCCCAGGCATCAGCTGTGGTTGCTGTAATATCACCCCTCCCTAGTCTACAGAGGTGGGAGCCTCTCTCCTGTCACTACAAAGACTGGTGCTCTAAAAAGAATCAGCAGAGGTATGAATACTTACAAAAGCAAATTTAAAAGATGTGAAAAGACTGCATGACTGCCTGGGATACTGTTAGAGCACAGTGTTTATGTACATTTACTGTTCATATCTGATTTTCATAAGAACAAAACATGATGCTTCTATTCAGGGCTATAACGGACTGGATTTTGTCTGCGTAACACAATGCAGAGGATGCCAGCCCAGCACTTCTGAAGAGGCAAACTTCAAGAACTGGGTGGAATTTCTAAATGTCTTAGACTTGCACAGGGATGAAAGAATTCAGATCAATCAAAATGTCGTTAGATGTGTCTAGTCTACACAGTTACAATGAACGTGCTAAAGAAGCAGAATCTCACCCAAGCTGCTTCAGTGCACTTTTGGACTCTGAAAGTGGGTTAAGATGCATATGTAGACATGGCCCTATTTTGCAGATATTGGGCACAGAGGACAGTCCAGCCAGAGCTACATTACCAATCGGTTCACGTTTAAGCAGCTACGAGGCTCCTTGAATTTCTGCCAGCATCGTTCTCCCCGTTCAGACCCAGAACCGTTCCCGACTTGCCTCGGAGCCTGAGCCCCATGCCAGCGCGCGTCGGCGGGCTCTCCAAGTCTCTCCAAGCCTCTGCAGTGCAAGCCTTATCGATAAACGGGCAGCTCCCGACAGCAGACTGCCACTCTGCTCGGTGCTGCAGGCAGAAAACATTACTCTCCGTGTTTATTTTGCAGGATGTTGTGTTCGTCTGAGAATCCCACCCGCTCCCCAGCTGCATCTGCCCGAAGATGTGGGGTGCGAGGGCTGCGGGGAGCGGAAACGCACCCGTGGATATAGACGTGTCTATGTGTATATCCCGCTGCTTGGCTGCCCCCCCGCTCCCCCGGGCCGGCCTCGGGAACGCCCCCGCGGGTGCTCATGCGGCTGCCGCCGGCGGAGCCTCCCTGGCGCTGGGGCAGCGGCAGCGGCGGCCTCTCCCTTCCCTCCCCCGCCCGCGAAGGCGCGTCCCGCCCGGCCCCTGTCCCGGCCCTGCGCACAGCGGCGGACCCACCGGGCTGCGGGCAGCGCGCACGGAGCGCCATGGCGCGGACCCGCGGCGCTGTCCGCCTCCTCCTCCTCCTCCTCCTCTGCAGCTCCGCGGCGGCCGGGTACGTGGGGCCGGGTGGGCCGGGGGCGGGCGGGTGCGCGCGGCGCCGCGCCTCCTCTCCCCGCCCTGCGCGGAGGCTACGCGGAGCAGCGGGACGCTTCCCCGGGGGCTCCCCGGCCCCCGCCTGGCAGCCTGTCCGGAAAGCGGGCAGAGCAGCGCTGCCTTCTCCCCGTCCTGCAAACCCTGGGTGCGCTCGGTAGCGCCTGGCGAGTGAGCATCACCTCCAGCCTCCGCCGCGGAGCGCAACAGGAGAGCTTTGCAACACGTATCGTACTTTGGTATGTGGACGCTGTTACTTTTTTGGGGGGATTGTATTTCACTCCCTGCCCTTTCTCCCTCTGCCCGTTTGGATTTTCCAGACCTACGTTCCTGGTGGCGGTTCCCTGGAACATCAGGCCTGGAGCAAACGTGACAGTTGGGGTAGCTCTGCTGCCGGACAGCCCAGCACAGGTCACCGTTAGGGGAGAAGTGATCAGAGATAACGAGACCATCCTGAGCAGGGAAATGGTTTTTGAGAAAGGTAAGAGAGTGGAGTTGGCCTGGAAGGATTTAGATTTGCCTTCCACAAATATTTTGTTGCTCCCAAAATATCACAGCTTCTAAACGGTACTGAAATAGGAACTTTATTTTACCAAGTAGGTGTCACTTATGGGAAAATAATCTTGTACTCTGCTGTCTCTGTGTGCAGGTGGGTGACTGAGCTGGATAGCGAGTGGTTGCACGGGTGCACTAACTCATTGTAAACTCTGAAAATAATCATATAGTAGTGAAGTGCGAGGGATGTGGGGTTTCTGAGGAGCCAGGAAGTACCTTGGTCCATGTAGTGGGGCCACTGAAGAAGTAGAGGAAGAGGTGCTCACTGGTAGGCTTGTTGTTAAGGTGCAAGGTGGAAGCAAGTGGGGTAATGGTAAGGGTGGAACAAACAAGGTGATAAAGCATCTGGAGCTGGCTGCTTCTCATGCCATGCCCTAAGAAAGGGAGGACCTGAGGACAATAGAAAAGTGGAGATGGCCATGTCAGACACCATTACTCTGAAGCTCTCTGCATTTGCGGAAACAGAAGTTTTTAAGGATCAAGAACTGAATTGTGGGACAAGTTGGGGATTGAAAATAAGTAAACCTTAGAGCAGGCTGATTTAATGTATGCCCCCTGAGCAGCAGTAGAGGAGGTGGTGGCAGTTCTGAGTAGTTGGAGAACTGAGATGTTCTCGTCACTGCTCCTTTTCATAAAGGCCAGCTGGGAACAGAAGCATAGAGATGTCCTGCCTGAGATTTGCCCTCATGAGAAAAAAAAAATTTTGTCTGGATAATCCAGCTTTCAAACTGCTGTTAGTATGAGACAATATAAATGACACCCAAACTCTAGCTTTTTATTTGTCAAAAGTAGAGAGTCTGGGGGCAGTATGCGGTCCTAGAAAAATCTGCTCTGCTATAATGCACTTTCTTCTTGTTGGTGTCAACTCATTTTTCTATTAATGTCTTATAGTTAATGTAGATGCCTTAATAGGAAGCATCACACCTTCATTTCAAAGCCTTCATGAAAGCCCACCTCTCTTCACAACCTGTAGAGAAGACTGAGGCTTTGAGTATGATGGAGTACATTTGACCAGATCAAAAAATTCATGGCCTCCTGATGCAGAAAAGCATATCTGATCAAAACTCTTACTATTTCAAATATTCTGAAAAAGTTTTCCAGAGCTATGCATTGGCAGGTTTTACTTCAGGTTGGGTATTTTTTATCCACTCTAATTTTATATTTTTATCAGGTATATGCCCTCCAGGAGCCAGTGTAAAAGCATAAACCTGAGGCAAATTTCCTGTAGTGCTATGGCTAATTTAAAAAAAAAAAAAATCTAAGTGTTCATTCCTGATTTAAATCAGATTTATACACCTGATCTGTTAGTGTCCAAATCTAACACTAATTGTTGTGGTGATGTATGCCCAAGGCAATTACTTTAGGAGGATGGATTTGCTAGCACCTAAAATCTGCATGCAAGTAAAAGAGACTGGCTGTCATGCCTACAGTCCTTAATCTTAAGTCTCTGTAACACACTATATGCCATATTTAGATTTTGCTTATTCAAAAGTACAGACCAAGCCTATTGGACTAGACATAGAGGAGGATTCAGCAGTGGATAAAGGAACATTCTTACTCTGTGGAGAAAATAACTTTGATGTATTTATTATGCTATTAGTAGTGAGCTTGCCTTTTTAAGTTCACAATTCCTCTTCAAACCTATCCTGGGAGTATTTTGATACAAAACTAAAACCGAAACAAACTCAAGCCAACTGATTTATTGTTTTTAAAAGAAAAACTGTCTTCTTTTCTTCCTCTAACTATACTGGCTTTTATTTCCTGCTTCTGTGCTTAACATCAAGTTCAGTGAGCCTTGCATGAGTTTCAACCTGTCTGTTGTTGTCCTTTTCAACATTAAAAAGCAGACAAGAAGCTGGTAATTCCAAGCATGCGAAAATATGTGGATGTCTCTACCTGCACAGCACACAGAACGATGCTCGACACTGGGAGTTGCTGAAGTCAGAGGGAATGGTGGGTGATCAGGAACAGGTATGACTGTGTCAGACTGGGTACAGTGAGGAAAAAGGAGAGATGCTCTGGTGCATTACTTGAAGTGCATGGATTTATTGTTAATTTTTAATCTTTTTCCTGTCGTCTAAATACATATTTGAATTTTCCATGCTTTTTTACTTGATAAATGGAACAGCAAAAAAAAAAAAGCGCTGAGCATGCAGTCTATTTCCTCTTGCAAAAATCTTAAAGTTTAGTATGTGGCCATCCATTCTTTAAAGTCAAGTTATATAATTTGTTAGTCATTTGTTCTCTGTGAACAAATATGTAAGCAAAACTGTTATGGGCCAGATGCAAGGGAACTGCCCTGTAACAGAGGATGCAGTGTTGAAGGTGTGTATCCAAAGTTGCTACAGGAGTGGGTCAGTTGTGAATAGAGTTCTCTCTCTTACTCAGAAAGCAGTTTGTCAGAGAGAAAGCAGTTTGTCTAAATAAGATTCTAAAGCTTTAAATTCTTCACTGAAGAACAAAACAACCTTAAGATAAAATATGTAGCGATATTGCTGTAGCTGTGTTAGTCTAAGAATGTGACCGAAGGAAGAGTGGGGGACATTTTAGTAGGCCAGCTGTTGCAGTTGAAGGAAAAAACCCAAACATATCTCCACCTGCACAAAATCTTCTTTAAATGACATCATTGCTGCATATATTAGTGCCCAGAAAATGTTGCTTTATCTGTCACTTGGGCCCATTAGGTTACACAGAGTGGCTAATACAGTGGTATCATTGTTCCGGTGGTGCACGTGAGTTTAATGACTTTTATTGCCATGTGTCCATGCAAAATAAGTATTAAGGGCGGCAGGGTGCAGCTGAAGTTGTTGACTATGCTGAATATCCAGAAAGCTGGAACTGATCGCTTACCTTGGTTAGGCTGCAAATTCAGTGAGTGGCAGTCTTGCCTAAGCTGGGCTCAATTATGCTCTGTATTTTTGTATTTTTCCTTGCATAGTGACAGTAAAAGCAGGGGATTAACTGCTTTGAGAAACTGATCTGACTGAAAAATAAAGTTTTTATTTTGTAGAATATTTTTTTAGGCAGACGGGTCCCCTGGTTCGGTATGCAAACATTTGTGCTGATGGAACTGAGATGGGTGCAGGGTTGGGAATTGGATGCTGGGGACAGAGGGCAGGCTGAGCACACCATTTTTATTAGTGCTGTTTAATCTTGCAGGCCGAGTTCAGCTGAGTACCTGAGTGTAAGAACTATTACATACCTGTCTGGCAAAGTGCATCTGCAGTTGCTTAAAGTTAAGGATGTGCTCTGGTTTTCCAGCAACAGCTCAGTATGGTACATGTACTGGTCTAAATTTCTGAGTTAGCTCCGTAAAAAAAGGATCTTGTTGAATTAGAGGCACAATTATTTTTTTCTGTATATAATATAACTCTTGCTTTATATAAGAAACAGAGTTCTTGCCCTCTGATGGTTGATAACATTCACTGTTTTAGTGTTACTGGAAGTGGAATTTTGATATCTGAGTGATTCTTGGGCAATTGTCCATTAGAGAAAGGCTTTAACAGTGGAGGTTGGTTCACATCTTTATCATGCTTTTCATATAACAAAGGGAAAAGAAATATATTTATTAATAAGTGGCTAATTTGTACTCTTTGGAGGGAGGGAGAAAGTGTGCGTGCACACGCATTTAAAGAAGTGCTGATATTCTGAGCTTGGCTCAATATTCCAGAATCCAAATGTACTGTAGCAAGGCAGATTATTTAAGACCAATGTTTTGGTACAGAAATAAAGTTAATTAGATTAAATGTAGTGAAAACAGACCAACTGAATGTCTGCAAGAAGGATGTTGCTGCTACAGGTAAACTTTGTGTAAGCAAGCACAACCAAAAAAAAAAAAGTCAGTGCATCGCCAGGAGAGAATAGGTTTCCGTTGACTGCAGTGGACTCCAGAAAAACACAAAGCACTAACTAAAGCTGTTTCTGTGCACTGTATCAAGCCTTGATGCATTTTCTGTGGAGATGCAGTATCAGAAAGATCCTCACCCTGATTGAAAATGACTGCAGAAGATAACAATGGCTTATGTGCAATTTGAGCTGTTGGGTTTTCTGGGTCAACAACAAAAACAAAAAGATGGGAATAACAGACAGGCAAGTTAAATTTCATGCATGAATAGCTTGATTTTCAGTGATTACAATGAAGGGTGACTCTTGCCATGCATATTTATCCAGTCATTGATCAATAAACATGTAGTTTGAATTGGCAAGAAGTGTTGTCTTACGGGGTTTGCTATCCAGACGTTGCAGTGTGTGTTAGTATATGAGAAAGCTTATAGCTTAATTGCAAGAGCTTCTGAAAAGTCTGTTTTCCTTGTTGGTGCTAGAATGATTTGGAAAGAGTAAGTAGCATGTAAGTTGAAAAAACAAATTCATTTTAAGAAAAGCTTTCATGTGTAATGAGGTGTCATTATTCACCCGACTGCGTGAACATTTTTAATTCTTAAGAATAAGATTTAGTTAGAGCTTCTGGTATTTAAGGTACAACATGATGTATTTAAGACATGGTGAGTGAGAGCTACTTTGTGAAGTGAAGAATCTGGTTTACAATAGCATGCATAGTTTGGGTTCCCTGTAAATTACTTGTACGTGTTAATTAATTAGCACTGCTTTTCTGTACTTCTAGAGAGGAGTAAATGTACTTGTTAACAGCGATTACAGAGCTAGAGTGTGGTAAATACTCAGCTAGGATTTACAAAACATGATAGAGTTTGTGAGAACGTCTGTCAAGCTCAGACATGTAGTAGTGATCATTCATACAGACAACGGAAAATCTGCTTTTACAAGAAGGTGTGTTTTGCATACTTAATAATATGGTTCTGACCACATTAGTATGTGAAACAGTGAAAAACACTAGGAATAGTAAGTTGTAAAGCAGCAGCTAAATGTGAATGAATGGCCTAAGTACGCCAGTCCCTTTTGTTAACCTTGAGTTGCCTCTGTACCTTATTTCAGAATAAAATGACTGACTCATTGGTGACCACAAAATCTATCCTGATAATCTGTGGGGTAAAGGGTTTTGCTGGCAGTTTAATGGGACAGCTCCTTTCTGCCTAATTCTGCATCAATGCCTAAAAAGCCAAACAGCAAGAGAGTGAGTCCCATGATTTTGCGTCCATAACCTCTAGCTCCAAATGTATGTGTAAATGTGCCTCATGAAAAATAAGTTGTCAAATAGTCATCACATGCAGATAACCTATGTAAAATCAGAATGAAGGAAAAGTTTTGGGGAAGGAGGTGTTGGGGCTGGATCCGGAGACAAGGGAGCTAGTAGAGGGCGCTCTCTTATGGGCTTTCATATTGCTGGAGTACATATAAGAAAAAAAAACAGGTTTCTGTGCCTGTTGTTGAATCTGTCCTGCTAACAGGCCCATTAAGTAGTTTGCAGAAAAATGGAAGTAGCAATCCCATCCAGTACTTGAGCTTTATCTTATTGATTGGATGCTGTTTGAGATTTGAGGGAAAGAGTGCTTCTGTTGCTCAAGGCTTACGTGTTCATATGCGAGGTCATTCTGGTCACCATGTTCTTCACTGATATCCAGCCAAGGAGAGTGTGGCAGATCGAGCGCTTCAGGCTGTTTCGCAGTACCTTGAGAAAGGTAGAATAATTCACTCATCACAGAAACGGTAGCAGTGGGGCAACTCTTACAGAGGAGGGAATATTACATGCACCAGTGTGGGGTTCCCTGTTGCTACTGTGAACTGGAGGGGCTTTACAGCTTTTAGGAAAGGTAGGAGAGAGAAAAAAGAAGTAAAGACTGTGAATTTTTTGGGGAAAAAGTTATGCCAATAAACAACAGGAACTGGGAGGTAAGATGCTATCAGAAACAAGAGGGAAGGAAAGCAAAGGGAGAAAGCTCTTAAGGGATTCATATTAAGGGATAAGTACACATAACCCTAACATAGCAGAAGGGTAAGTAACTAAGGTAAAGGAACTAAACACGATCTTATCACTGGCCAAAAAACAACAGAAAAAAGGAAAACCATGTGTATAAACTGAAAAAGAGATCAGATTACCAAGGTTAAGCTTAAAGGAATAGCATGGGTAAGACAGGACAAAACTGGAAAGGCCAAACCATGAGTAGGAAAGAATGTGAAGGATAATAAGGCAGGATTTTCAAATATCATATTGGCAGCAAGAAAGCTAGCAAAGGATGTGGCTTGCTACTCACTCTGATGAGAAGGGCATTAGTCAGTGATGCTGAGAGGCAGTAAGTGTTCAGTCTTCACTAAGAGGATCAACTAACTGCCATGGAAGAGGTTAAGAATTAAGGCAACAAAAGAAGAGGAACAGGTTAAAGAGTACTTTGGTAAAGTAGATGTTTAGGCCTGATAAAATTGCCTGTAGAATAATTAGGGAATTGATTGAAATAATTTAAAAACTGTTAGAGAAGTTTTGAGAGCCTGAGTGAAGAGAGAGGTTCTGGAAGATTGAAAACCTGCAAATAAAATGTGTTCCACCATGGGCTGGCAGGGGTTGTAGGTGGAGAAGCAGCAGGATATTTTTATATTTTGACTTTAGTAAGGCTTTTGATAGTCTGGCATGGCACTCTGACAAGCCAGCTGGGGAAGTGGGGACATCATGGAACTCTTATTAAATATGTTTGTGGCTGGATGGAAAATGATATTCACAAAGTAGGTCTGAGTGGTTCACTCTCAAACTGGAAATGGGTTGCCCTGAAACTGTGCTGTTCGGTATGACTGACATGGATGAAAAAGGGAGAACGTTTATTAGGTTAGTGAAGGAGTGGCAAGGATGCTGGGAGGGATTAGATTTTTAACTCATTTTGGCAATACGGGAAATGATTAGGGGAAAAACTGGAGTGTGATTCACTAGGGCAACTGCGTAGTTCTGCTCTTGTCAAGGAATAAAAGAGCGTGCATTTACTGGATGGGGAACAAGGTGAGGCAGCAGTCCTGCAGAAAAGGAGGTGTGTGTGTGGGGGGTGGGTGATGGTTTAAAGGTACCAAAAGGTGAAAGCTTGTAAGTAATACCGTGGTGCTCAAAAAAGAAGGCAAATGCTGTACTCAAATGTATACACAGAAATATTTTCTGTAAGCTATGAGAAAGTATTCTAGCAATCTTCACAGCTCTAATCAGGCATCCTGATTTGGGGCACTCCCCATGGAGGCTGTGAACCAACTGGAGAAATTCCAGGGAGAGCAGAGGGAAAGATCAGAGATCTCTCAGGAGACAAGTTCAAACCAGACAGAAGAAGGTGGGCCTTCACATAAGATGGAAATAAATTGTGGAACTCCGTGTCTCAGGTGTTGTGGATGGAAAATGTGATTGCACAAATTCATAAGACAAAAGTCCATCAAGGACTGGTCCAGTATAATGACACTAATTTTCGCTTTTCAAGCCCCAAGCCTCAGATTGCATAAGCTGGGAAGAGTACCCAAGGAAGGGTCACTGTGTGCTTGATCTGTTTTTACGCTGTTCTGATGTCTGTCCTTGACCATTGCTGGAGACGGGACCTTGGGCTAAACGGACTTTTGGTTTGACCCTGTGAGTCTCTTCCACAATGTGGAAAGCATCTGAGGAGAGATGGGAGGAATTGGGGTGAAGTGTCAGGAGAAGTGTGCTATGCACCTGGTTATTACCCTTCAGGTACATAAAAGGTAGCTTTAAAGAGAAAGGGGTGAGAGCTAACAGTGGATCTCCAGATGGGTCTAGGGTGATGTCTTAGTGGTATCTAATTAGGAGATCCAAGCTGAAGTGTTGAGTGTTATAGAAGTACCTGCAGAGGCAGGAAGCAGTTGGGAAATACATGGGTCTCCAGTCACACACAGGTGACTTCTCTTTTCATGAGACTCTTACAACTATCTGCACTGGCAGCGTTGCTGGTTCCCATGCTCTGCCATCCCTGATTACCTATTTGTGAAGGCAGAGTTGAGGTCCTATCTGCAGAAGTTGAATAGCTCATGGCATGAGATGATGCTGGCTCACCTAGATTCACTGCAGTCCAAATAAGTATGTGTGTAGAAAATGTGGACAGAGTGACAGACCTCTTCTCCCCCACTTCTCCGGGTTCCTGGAGGTGTAGCTGTGAGGTCCAGGTGCTTATTTTGTATGGTTAGGGATTTATATTGCCTTTATTTACCAATGAAGGAAGTCTCTTGTAATATTTTTAAATATCTAAATAATTTTGTGATCTCAGAAAAGTTATGTGGCTTGGTCATCACAGGCTCTGAATGCCTTCCAGAAAATGGAAGAAAAACAATATGAAAACAAACCTTCTTCTTTCACTCCCTCTAAGAGGAAACTTAAATAGTTCCTGAATGTTTTCTTTGCAGTGAATGAGTTTGAGAGGTGACTTGCCTTTGGAATTTTGCTCCAGTTGCAGCAATTGATGCAATGAGGGTGGTATTAATACCACCAAATCTCTGGCATAGACAGGCTTAGCCGCATTTTGTCCTAGTATGAATTCCCTATGTTTTAAGTCGAAATAAAAACTGCAGCTGCTTTAAATGGCAGTAATAGTGGCTTTGTTTATTTCATGGACATCAGAATAGATAATAATGATGGCCAATAGTGCCTTGAAAGCAGGATGTGCAGATGCCTGTGAGTTTGTGTGTTTGTGTACAGTCACAAAGGAAAAACTAAGTGAATGAAGTGAATTTCCCATTTAGTTGTGTGAAAGGCTTAAGTCTGACATTATTCTGAATTGTCTGCGTAGTTTCGTAGACCGGATCTGCCGTCAAGAAAGTTTTCTCTGTAGTATTAAAAATTTGTCTTGCTAACAGCTGTAAGTTTATAATTCGTGGGAATATAGTGTTTTGGGTATGGTAGGCAGTGATAATGTCATGCTCATGACAAAAGTCCATGGATGGCTCTTAGAGGCTGGTCTCAGGAAAAAGTTGGAAAGAGCCTGTTTAAGCATCTGGGATGGTAGCTGCTGGATAGCTGTCAGAAGGTCTCTGATTAAAGAGATGATTTAGTTTTAGAAATATGAAGCCGTTTTGTTTTCCTACCCAGCATGCAGTGTCTCAGATAAACCACAGAGCGTTTTGTGTTCTTGCAACTGGCCTCTCTCTGCCCACTCAGCTGAAAGTGGTAATAATAGTATAATCCATAGAGTTGGTTGTTTTACTTTAGAAGGCTGAGTGGAGAATTAAATGTCTGAATTATGACCTAAGTCTAAAAAGCAATTAGAAGGGCCAGTCTGCAGGAAACTTGGTGCTTGCTTGTGGAAGGGATTGTGGCTGCGGCAGGGCAAGGGAAGGGTTGCCCAGCATCAGCAGTGTCTGTCTGTCTGAGGGGGTGGGAGATGGTGGTTTTCCTCATGGGTGGATCTGGCAGAGAAGAAGGGCTGAACTGGTAAAAGGGACAAGCAGAGAGGTACCACGACTCCTTCGCCATGTGAAGTAGAAAGACACAAGCAATGCCATGGTGAGGGGGCAGAGGAGAGAAAGGACAGCAACCCTTCTCTTCATACCTTCTGGTAAATCTGTATCTATTCTGTCCTGGCCATGAGTGTTTCTGGTTGTGCTTTCTATGGTTGGGTTTCCACCACTCTTCGGATTGTGGAGTAAAAGCACATTGGGGAAAAACCTTTGGAGTTACCTGGGGAAGATTTTTTTGTCATGAACTGCCCTGGTTGTCAGGAAAATATCCCTTCGCTCTGCATTGCAGACTGAAGCTAGAACTTGCTAGGAACTGCAGAGTTTGGTAAAATGTGGCTTTAATTGCAAAAACATCTGTGCATGTTGCCTTTCTCCTGTCCTCTAGAGCTGCGGTGCCCTGTCTCTTGACCAGACCCTCAGGTGATGAATTCTGGTCCAGTTCAGATTATTCCTCCTCTCCCTTTATGCCTTTCTCCATAGGCAGTGCTGCTACCCTGCCTTTCTCTCCCCCTTTATAATTTCTGACTGCTTTTAGCCTCCAAAATTGCAAAAAGGACTGAAGAGGATAAGGGGCGGTGGAAATGGGGAGTAGGGTAATGTGCAGCTGTGGAGGGAAGTGTACGCAGTGCTGGCAGGCAGGAAAGGTTTAGGAGGCTTTGTGGAGCAAGTATATATCCCTTTGCTACGGGCCTGTTGGCTTCATTTGGCTTTGGATGTCAGCCCGTATACTGATGTCCACTAGCGATCCCTACTGCATGCGTTTGAGTGCCATATTCCCCCTCCTTCTATCGTCTGGCCCAAATTTAGCCATAACTTAACAACAGTGGCTCACACTATGTATTTTGGGCTACTTGCGTAACTAACCAGTGCTAATTTGAGCACTAATTTTAGGATACTAGGTGAGGAGTATAACACATTTAAAAAAAACTGTGAACTCGACAGATTTGCAAGCCTTCTTTTATGAAGAAAAAATATTTTTCACTCCCTGGACAGTTTAGGCCTTGGTATTTATGCTTCCTTCTTTTTTTTTTTTTAAACAAAAAAAAGTATATATTTTGGATGGGAAGAAAAATCTGGAAGGACATTGAAGAACATTATTTTTTATTTCTCTGATGTGAGTTTTTGAAGTAGACTCCACAGCAGAAAAAAATTCCATTTACCACTGCAAAGAAAATGCCTTTCTGTAAACATTTCCTAAGCATGGATATGTGAACGCAGCTGCCAGAAGAAAGACGTGGCATCATTTCAGTAAATCAATCTGAAGTGATTCCAGTTATATTTCTCCTGTTCTCACACAGGACTAAGAAGGAATGAGGACGTAGGTAGAAAAGGTTAAGTGAGAAAGTCTGTAGCGATATCTGCCACATGAGCTAGAATATAGAGTCAAGACCTGAGTTTGTGTAAATTAGAGACTGAAGTGCTGCTGTACTGGTTTATACTGGCACAAGCTCTAGTTCACTGTGCTGAGCCATACAGTCATTTTTCTGGAACCTCTGTCCTTTTTGGGGAGTGGAAGCTGAAACATTTACGTCTAGTCCTAGTGCTGGTGGCGTCGGCTCAAGAAGGGGTAGTGTAAGTTTCTGGGTTTGGGTCAGGCCCATGCAATGGGAAGAATGTAAGATACCATTGTTTGTGCAGCTCTCCATAAGGCTAAAAAACCATGCATGTATTTGGCTCTGTAGAATTTTTTCCTATTTGCTTTGCTGATAACAAGACTATTAGGCCTCCAAAAAATGGCATGGTGGCAAGGTACATTAAAAAGATGCCTTAATTTCCCACTGCCGCCTATACTGGTGACATGTCACTACCACACTGCCTTTGGTTCCTTTTCTGCTGGACTGTCCTAAATGCCAAGAACTCTCTACTGCCTGGGGTTAGTTACCTGTAATTGCTGGGAGCTGTATTTAATAACTGAAAGGATCCCTTGCAGGGATGTGCCGAAGGAGGGTGAAAACTGTTGCCATTTCTGGGGACAGTGGACTCGACTGATGTCTTGTGTAAATCATGTGGAAGTGTTGCACACTGCATGTGGGGTTAAAGTGTCCAGCTGCATGATAGCAGAGCTTCCAGCCAGAGCAGTGCCACATGCTAGCTGTTGGACTGTGGTTAACTCCTTATAAACCTGAGATTGCTGTACGATTAAATATAACTTTAGTTCATCAAGTGGACAGAAAAATGTGGTGAATTTCAGCAATTCAGCATGGCGTAAAGGAAATATTTTGCTTATGGCTCTCACTTGAGCACATCCGAAGCCATCCCTGGGCGTAGCTGAGCAGAGCTCCAGGGGATTGATTGCAGCTTGGTAGTCTCTGAGAACATGGGAAAATCTTGCATGACAGGGAAGTTCACTGCAATGCCGAAGAGTTTCGGATCTGCCCAGGCTGCTCAGTTCCTAACAAATAATTATGTAGTGACATGAATTGGAAGATTACTTCATGCCCTGGAGCCTCTTTTATGCTTTTCACTGGCTGGGAATGAGATGGCACTCTGGGCTTTATCAAGGCAGCCAGGGAGGCTGTAGCTCCCTAACACCACTTCAGAAGGTGAATGCTTTCTGAGTTGCACAAAGGAGAAGTGAGTGTGATTTAAATCTCCCTCTTCCACAACTGCTTCCCCCTCTGCATCACGGCTGTATCTGGCTCAGACCTGACGTTAGGTCTCCCACGCCTGGGAACATGGAAGAAACCCAGTATTTCTACCTTAAGATTTCTGTCTTTTGCATGCTAGTTGTTCTCAAAATAGGTGGAGGCAAGCAGACACCGCCCTGATGAGAAAGCTGCAAAGTATGTTCGCTGTTATGTGAAAGGTTACTTTGAAAGCTGTTAGATGCTGCGCAGGGCGATGTGCAGCAGTCCCCTTCGGCGCTTTGCCCTTGCGGTGCGTGTGTACTAGTGTGTTTGCATTGGCATGGGTAAAGATGGAAATGGAAACCCCGTGGTGTGGGCTGTGGTATGAATATCAGATTTGTGCTTGGTGTCTCCCAACATATTGAAGTCACTGCTATAGCCGTTGCTATAATTAGCTGTGTTGGATAGATTAAAGCTAGTGCAGCAATACTTACCATGTGCATATCCACTCAGGCACATGTGGTAAATAAAACTAAGTTCCTGTTCCTTGTTAATAACCAATTATCAGCAGTGACAAAGGGTTGGTTTTTTTTTTCTGGTGACATAGTGTCATGGGTTGTGGTCGTACAAAAACCAGCTTTAGTTCACAGAGGGATGGGAACTAAAGAAGGGTTAGGCTTTTAGTATACAATTGAGAGAAATTTCAGGAGGTAGCTTTATACCACCTCTGTTGTTGCTAGTTACCCTACATCCAGCCTCCTTTACCAGTGAAATATCATAATCCCTTAAAAAAATTCTTCCTAGTTAACAGTAACTCTGTCTCTCCTGAGTTAGGAAGACATAAGT
Source organism: Balaeniceps rex (assembly GCA_013401315.1). NCBI lineage: Eukaryota > Metazoa > Chordata > Aves > Pelecaniformes > Balaenicipitidae > Balaeniceps > Balaeniceps rex. Next base: position 30,172 of record VYZW01003024.1, on the reverse strand, counting down.
TTCCTTCAGCTAAAATGATGTCTCTTTTAGTGTGATTCTTTGGGCATGGAGTTGTTTGGGTAGATGTTGAGAATAAATATATCAGTCAGTCGAGAGGGGTTTACATTGCTGTCGTGGTTTAGCCCCAGTCGGCAACTAAGCACCACGCAGCCGCTCGCTCCCCCTCCCCCTCCCCGGTGGGATGGGGGAGAGAATCGGAAGGGCAAGAGTAAGAAAACCCACGGGTTGAGATAAGAACAGTTTAATAATTGAAATAAAATAATAATAATAATAATAGTAATAATAATAATGATAATAATAATAATAATAATTGTAATGAAAAGGAGAACGAGAGAGACAAACAAAACCCAGGGAAAAGAAAACAAGTGATGCAACCGCTCACCACCCGCCGACCGACACCCAGCCAGTCCCCGAGCAGCGATCGCTGCCCCCCGGCTAACTCCCCTCGGTTTATATACTGAGCATGATGTCATATGGTATGGAATAGCCCTTTGATCAATTTGGATCAACTATCTTGGGCTGTGCCCCCTCCCAACTTCTTGTGCACCTGGCAGAGCATGGGAAGCTGAAAAAGAAAGTCCTTGACTAGTCTAAGCACTGCTTAGCAACAACTAAAACATCAGTGCGTTATCAGCATTCTTCTCCTACTAAATCCAAAACACAGCACTATGCCAGCTACTAGGAAGAAAAGTAACTCTAACCCAGCTGAAACCAGGACAATTGCCTACGAGTCGGGTACTCTGCAGGACTATGTATTCCTCTCCTGTAGCTTGTGGTTGTCCTGTAGCCCTGTATGCCAAGCAAGCTCGGCCGAGTGTGGGGCTCCCTGCCACCGTGCAGTGGGGCAGGGTGCCCTCTCTGCTGGCTACTGAGAAAAGAAGTGTGTATTTTGCCTGAGACTCCTGGCTGGAAAACCTCAAAGGCTGGTGGGGTTGCTCAGAGTCAACGACTGCATGGGCTGCTTCTTGAGTGAAGAGGAGAGAGGGATGACAGGGAAAGAATTGTGGCTTTAACAGTAGCATAAACATGTGGAAAGAACTGTGTTGCTTAGGGCCCGATGCCACTCATCCCCGTTAAGCTTTTGAATACCAGAATGAAGTACTGGAGCGTGCTACCCACAGACTTCATTTGTGGGATGTGAGTCATTTGGTTTAACCCAGGTTATAATTTGAATAGATGATACATGCTGGATGGGATTTTTGCTTTAGCGCTCTAGCAGCAGACCGGACAACCTGTGTTCGGTCCATCAAGATTTCCTTCTGTTTGCCACTGACAAAGGAAGGAATTCCTTGACTTTTAAAATAAATGTTTATTAGAGTTCAAAGGTCAAGTGATTGCTTCATCTTGCAATGCTTTTATGTCCAGGATCAAGAAGGACATAAATTAAATAATTTTTTTTTTTTTGCTTACTGCATGAAACAAATGAGTAAAAGATAGGTATAAACCCATTGCTTTTTAGGAGATATAAAAAGGCCTAACTGAATGGAACCAGCAAAAGAAATATGAGTCAATATGAGTCAGCAGTGTGCCCTGGCAGCCAAGAGGGCAAACTGCATCCTGGGATGCATCAAACACAGCACAACCAGCTGCTCAAGAGAGGTGATTGTCCCACTGTATTTAGCATTGGTGTGGCCTCACCTTGAATACTGGGTGCAGTTCTGGGCCTCGCAATTTAAGGAGGATGTTGAGGTCCTTGCCATCCAGAGGAGGGCAACAAAGCTGGTGACAGGTCTGGAAGGAATGTCCTGTGAGGAGCAGCTAAGGACTTTGGGTTTGTCTAGTTTGGAGGAAAGGAGACTGAGGGGCGACCTCATTGCTCTCTACAGCTTCCTGAGGAGGGGAAGTGGAGAGGGAGGTGCTGAGCTCTTCTCCCTGGCATCCAGTGACAGGACACTTGGGAACGGTTCAAAGCTGCGCCAGGGGAGTTTTAGACTGGACATTAGGAAGCTTTTCTTTACTGAGAGGGTGGTCAATCACTGGACCAGGCTTCCTAGAGAGGTGGTCGATGCCCCAAGCCTGTCAGTGTTTAAGGGCATTTGGACAATGCCCTTTATAGCATGCTTTAACTTTTGGTCAGCCCTGAAGTGGTCAGGCAGCTGGACTCGATGATAGTTGTAGGTCCCTTCCAATTGAAATAAGTCTAGTCCGGTCCGATCCGATCCATTCCATTCCATTCTAAAATCCATTGCATAATTAAAATAAAAGCTGTGGCACTAATGGTTCCATGGTGTAATGATATCCAGAAGCTTAATAGCACATTCATTTGGATTCTAAAAATATTTGAGGCCACGTTATCTAAAATAGTTAAAATAATGTTATATTAACCTGCATACATTCATATGTTGGTTACTTATTCCCGTGGTGATGTAATGCAGTGAGGATGGTTAATTCTGGGTGCTCCTTTGCTTAAGGGTGGTAAATCCTGTGCATGGTTTTGTTTCATAGCAGTGAAACCACCAGGTAGGAGGTTACCCCTAGAGGGAACGGCCAGGATTAAGGCAGTTTTTTGCCGTTTTGCCTTTTTCTAATAATGTGTAGCTTAAAGTCTTTTCCTTTTTTATTCCTTCTAGAAAAGTTGTTAATCTTGATAAAAATGACTACAAAAACTAGTCACCTACTAAACTGCAGAGGAGATTAATACAAAATATCCTGGGTTTCTCTTACATGTGAAGGAGTTGCAGAATCAACTTCTTTGCAGAAGTAGAGGGGTGCTTTGGTCTTAGGGCAGTGGTACCCAAGAGGGAAGTCATTCTCAAGGACAGCAGTGCCAAACCATACCCTCCTTGTTCAGGTAGCTCCCAACTGGGATGCTGTTGGCACCCTCAGACCATTATTTAAGTGGGGTACTACATTTCAGTTTTTCTGGGCTGTTCTGCTCTGGATGGTTCTTTCAGCAGATTTGGGATGGTAGTGGTTGTTAGGTAGCTGCTGAATGGGGTAGCCTGATGGTGGGGGGATTGTGTCTCTGACTGGGGTGTTGGGGTTCCCCCCTGCTGGTGTGCCTCTGGGCTTGTGGTGATGGGTGTGTGATGAGCTGAGTGCTCCCCTGGGATGGGGCTGGGTATTACTGGGATTCCCCCACCTGCCATCCTTCCTTTGTGCTGCTTCGTGTGTCTGTGGAGATGAGCTGCTTATCCCATAACCTAATGGTCGCTGAGAGTGGCCTTGACAGGACTTGGGAGGAATAAATGCAAGGAATGAGATGTTGAATAAAGTATAAACACAGTATCTCAATACTGACTAATGCAGCAGTTGCTCCAGACTATATTTTTTAGTTTCATGTCTATATAGTGTTTGGCAGCAATCAGCTGGCCGATAAGCGTGTGCATGCTGGCCAGCTGGTTGCAGCCATTGCATGTGTGTTAGCTGGACGGTCCATGTGCCCTGAGCTCCAGAGTAGCTGCATTAAGGGAATTCGGTTATCCGATGGGTATTACGGGCAGTGTGGGAATGGGGGAGGAACACTGCTCTTCTAATTAACCTGATAATGTTGATGTTTTGGTAAGTTTCTGACAGTGTGGTATTTCTTCTTTTTTATTCAGATTCCTTTGGGACTCTTGTTCTTCCAGTAGTAAGTATTTCTTTCCTTTCCTCCTTCCTCAGAAAATGTTGACTCTCTGTAACTTTTCATCAGTTGGTGTTGATGAAATGATGTATTTTGTATGTGATCCTAGCTATTTTCACATTCTCATATGAGTGTATTTACCGACCAATAAGCCAAGGAGTTTTCAGATCAAGTGCTCTGCAGCTTGTTACAAGTAATGACAGGATTTGGGAGCTGATTTCCAGCATCAGCACAAGCTATCATAAAACTTGAACGCAGAACTTTGCTTTGCGGCTTTTTTGGCTGGCTGATACCTACATCTCTATTTCAGACACACCATAAGGGCTAATTAGAGCTGAAAGAATTATGCAAAGCAATAATTGAGAAATATTAAAATAAAAATGTATTTATACACGGTCGTCTTAAGGATTTGGAAATGCACTTTCAGTGAAAGTATGTAATAAGATAACTTGTCAACAAAAATGTGTAAGATCAAATTGTGTGTTGAGTATGAATCCTGATTTATATTCCTGGATGTTCATCTTGAAAACCCGATCTAAAGAATTATGTATTTGTGTCAGGAAAATAATTTTACCAAAGTCTTTATTTTTTTAAACATCTGTAAGTCTGAGTATTCCTAAATCCAGTGAGTTTAAATTCTGATCTCAAATAAACTGTATACCTTATGAAATAATCTGGAAATGTTTGATAGATGGATAATCAATGACAATGAGGAGCTCAACATTATGAAGACTATTAGGTTGAAATACATCTGTATGAACTGTAAATTAGCAAACAGAAAATTCAGTTTAAAAAAACCCCAGATCCTTAAAAATAAGTTCCTTAATATAACCTGGCCAGGTTTTAAAGTGTTCAAGCACCTAAAACTAGGTGAGGTGAATTCCTCCCTCTCTCGCCACTATCTGAAGTGATGAAAACTGACTCATTTTTCAATAGTAAGATGTTTTTTTAATTCGTGTAGCCACAGTTTTGCCCAAAGTGTTGTTGGCTGGTAGTGGAAGGTGGGTAATGAGTTTCTGGTTTCAGCCGTCATCTTTTCCAGAGGAAACAGTAGCTCCCTTGTCTGAGGTGCTCGTGATGGTGGCTGGTGTGGTCAGGAGAGGTACGTGAGATGGCCTTTTTCTCTCTTACATTAGGAGTGCCAAAATGGGGATAGTAATACCATTCACTTGGGGGATGTATTGACTAAGATAAAATATTTTCACAGCAAGTTCCTACTACCTACTGTTAAAAGCTGCCTTGCTCATATTTGGGTTGAGAAACAACCTTTTACAGAAGGAGTTGGTGGGGCTGAGGTAAATAGTTACCATTATTGTAGCAGTGACCTTCTGGAAGTGTTGTATTAATGCAGTTTCTGTTAGCATAGATGTGTGAGCCAGAAAGTGGGTTACTTTGCACCTCAGCTGTCCTAATACACTGCTGTGGCAATGCAAACTTCATTGCCTCTGGCTTTTACATCAAGAAAGGTACAACAGGCAGTTTTGTCAAAATGTTGCAGGAAGGAAAGATCTTTTGAAATATAAAAAGTATAAAAAATAGATGAGGTCTCTAAAGGGCATTTATAGACTTTTAAAGAAGAAATCAAAGACAATCCTTGCAAGTATGTTAAAATAATGCTGTAAGAGCACAATTCACTGCTATGATGAGACAAAACAAGCTTATTTTCCCCCCATTTTGATGTTGAATGTTTATAATGTTTCCTGGACTTCTTGTAGGGAATCCTGTCTGCTTTTTAGGGAATACACCTTCTTTAATAAATAGTAATATTCATAAATGAATACGTTTGAGGTAATATTTGACAGATGCAATAACTAAGGCTGTTCCTCCTATTTAATATATTCCAGAATACTTGGCATGGAAGTTGGAGAGTGTTGAAATATGTGAATCATATGTTCTTGGCAATGTGTATACAGAAACCTGCAGTTGAAGAAAATGCAGAATCTATTTCAGTGTGGTGCTTTGCACCTAAAATTTAGTTAAATAAGTCCAGATTTTAAAGGGTGAATCTCTTCTTCCTGTGTCATCATATACGCCTGCTCATGGGTGAAAAAGACAGCCTGTTTATTTTTCCCCTTCCTGTTCTTTTTTTTTCCTGGCTTGTTTTTAAAAACAGAAAGTCAACAGAGAGGGGTGAAATTGCAGTTGGTTCCTCTTTACAGGTAAATACACAGAGAAGGAAATTTACTCGCTACAGACATTTGCATCTACCTCATTTGTCACCCTGTGACATTTTTCCCTGTTTGGGAATTTCCGTTACCTCACTGTGTGCTCTTAAAATGAGTTTTGACAGCGTGACAGCCTTTCATTATAGAGCTTGGTAGGGTACTTTTGAAGTGCTGTGCCTGGTGAGTTAACAGCTGTAATTTTCATTACCAGTGCAAGAGGAGTGCTTCGTTTCCATATGTTATGCTGAAAAATGCAAGCCTATCTGTTTTAGTTGTCTTGACTTCAGAGGTTTTACTCCAGATTTACTGTTGTAACTGCAAACAGAAGCATGTGACTCTTAAGCTTTTTAGCATGGCTACTTGTTGGAACCAGCTGTGTGTTGTGTTAAAACCCTTTTCCTTCTTCAAAGAGACATTCCTAAACAGACGGCGGCGGCACAGCAGTCGGCATCTGGGCTGGGATGTCCCTGGGGTCATTCGTTGTCTGTGTAGGCTCTGCTTGAGGTGAAATTCCCGTGTGCTGCAGCAGCTCTGCTTAGAGCCTTTTGACCCCTGTGGCTGGGATTCTTCCCACCTAACTTTAGGAAATGAACTGATGCATCTGAATTATGAGCTCTAGATGTCCTCTGTCCACTGGAGAGACAGAGAGAGAGACCTGTGCATGGTTACTCTGATCTTACGTGGTCTAAATTTCCTTGCCAGTGATGTCTGTCTGTGTTTACTGCCAGCACTGAAGGAGCTTTCAATGTCTATCCTAAATAAGTTAACCAAAATGCCTCTTCCTTTATTACTTAATATTTTGGAAAGAATAATTCTTTTACTTTCTAGATGAGTTACAATATGTGCTGTAATTATGAATCATTAAACTGAAATGAGACAAAATCACTGAGGTTTCTATTGAAAAACAGTACCTCACCTCATGAGATCTTCATTCTGCATTTGATTTTTCTACCCCATAGGACATGAAGGTAAAGCTTGTAAAAAGAAGTGCAAGGTTTTCTTACTGTCCTGCTCATCTTGCCCGCATATAGCTTCTTCAGCTCTTTTATTTTTGGAAAATTAACTACCTAAAAGTGATGAAGTCAGGAAAAATTAGCCCCCAAAATCAAACCCAAGAAATTTCTAAATAACTGTGAAAAGAGAGAACACTCTGTGTGTGTGTGTGTCTATGGGTGGCATATGAATACATAGATACTTACATTGTTGAAAACCTGAGTACTACTGAAAGTTAGATGCAAATATGTTGAAAAGTTGCTTCTGCTAACACGTTTTCAGGTAATTGTTGAAATGACACTTTAAAGCCCTGAAATCCTCTTTCTCTTTTTGAGAATTTACATAAGTTGATGAGTTCAGGAATATGTCCGATCTTTACGTCAAATGTTTTGGCAATAATAATATCTTCAAGAATATTTTGGATAGTTAACAGAAAGTCACTATTTTCTTTTTAGCTGCCTTTGAACAGTGCTTCTGGGAATTATGAATTACTGGTGGAAGGCCATGCTGATGGCCGGCGCATCTTCTCTAACCGTACCAGCCTGATGTACATGTCAAAGAGCATCTCTGTATTCATCCAGACTGATAAATCTATGTATAAACCAGGACAAGACGTGATGTTTCGGATTGTCACGTTCTATCCTGATCTCAAACCTTACAAAGCGTCTCTGAATATATATATCCGAGTAAGTATCCACAGGAACCTAGTTATACATTGGAATTTGTCATATGTTCCAACTTTATGTGACACATAAAGATCATATGTATTGCTGCCTAAATCTTGAGAAGACCACTCACATTTAACATGCAGCCTGACTTTTCTCCTAGGACCCTCGGAAGAAATTGATTCAGCAGTGGTTGATGGAGGAGGGTGATTTGGGTGTAGTTTCCAAAAAATTTCAGTTATCAATGAACCCTCCACTAGGAGACTGGTCCATAGAGGTGGAAGTGAATGTGAGTATTAACATTTCCAAATCACAGAGAGATTTCATTTCTCCTGATAGATGTGAATAAAATTGTGTTTACTTTGGTGAAGCAAAACCAGAAATAAGCATGGACCATGAGAAGAGGAAATCCTTCCCTTGTGGCAAACCCAATGTATTATGCAAACCTCACAAGATTTTCAGTAGTATACGGTTTTGTAAGGAAAGATATAAAAAAAGCATATATATTTTATCCTAAGGTCTGTGTTTTGATTCTAAAATACAAATGTTATTTAAAAAATGAGGGGTTTTAATACTGATATAAAAGAAAGATCTTATGGAATACTAATTTTTTTTTTCAAGTGAAATGTCCTTATGTTTATTTTGTAAATGAATATACAGAAATTCATTGTGCCCTGCTGTGCAACCAGTCACTGTCTCAAGGGATGTGGAATCACTGTCATTTACAAATTTCTGCCTAGTTTTAGGGGTGCCTCATCAATTCACAATGACTGAGGGGTTACTGAGGAAAAAATAACTATGCAAAATAGAAAGACTGAACAGTAAATCAGAACTATTGCATAACAAAACTGGTAGGATCTAGTTTGCACGTTGCTATCGTTATAGTTCTATCAGTCCAATCCTGTAAGCTGTACACTCCTCGTACACTACGGAACATGTTGCAAAAATAGTTGGAGGTTTAGCTGTTCAAAACTCTGTGTGTCAGGTTTATTGAGCCTGCTTTAAATGCCTGTAATTTGGGAACTGCATTTCTGTCTTGGCTTGCAGTGGCTGTTCAGAGACATTTAGCGAGTACAAACAGGAATGCTTAATGTTCCATAATAAGGGAGGTGATGGGGTAGAAAGCAGAAAAACTCATGTGATCATGTATTACTTAGGAGTAATATTTACCAGTACCAGTTATATGCTTGATAGATTTCTATAGGCTGAGGTAGGTGAGGGTGGTGCTCAAGTGAGTGTCGGGACTGGATTTTTCGAACACATTCTCATATGGGTGTGGAGTCGTTACTATTGTCTTTGATGGGAAAAATTTTTTAAGTTGTCCTGCCCTTGTCCCTGTGCTCGGCCACTCCTTCCCATCCCTGCGCTGCCATTCAATAGCTTCTCAGTCACGCTGAGGCAGCTGTAGTAAGGCTGAGATCTAAAGCACGCTGGGGAAGTGACCCAGATTGAAAAGCATCTGTGTGTTTTTCTTTGCCTAACCCAGACCAGCTCACTGATCTGCTTGACAGCACAGCCCACTCACAGCTGCATAGGTGCTTTTCAGTAGGTGGGGAAGTGTGGCTCAGACATGGGAACAAAGGCTGGTGACAGTGGTGGGCTCCTTCAACAGCTCGCTTACCAGGCAGAAAAGTGTTAGTGAAATTTTGCTTGGGCTTTCTGCGAAGTCTTGAGTGATCCTCAAGTCAGGAGGACACTGCTGAAGGAACTGCAGCAGCTGTTTTCAGGATCTGCATATGAGTGCCACTCCCTCCTGAAATAAAACCAAAAAGAAAAGGAAAAAAAAAAATTGTAAAATTGAAAGTGCCTTAGATTCATCTGGGCTAATGAAACAGCTGCGAGAAAACAGAGAAGTGAAGTGAAGTGTTAGTAGACCATAGGAGATAGTATTCTAAATTTTAGCAGTCTAGTGTGTACTACAGAAGGTTAATGAGCATGGAAAACATATGGCACTGTGGGAGCGTCTCTCAAGTCATAAAAAGGCGTAGTATGAACCAACTAATAGAAATTGAAGCCAAACAAATTCTCTTTGGCATATGTATGTCTTTCATCAATGAGGCTCTTAATCACTGGACCAAAAAAAAAAAAAAAGGGAGCGAGGGCTTCTCTGTTACTCAGAGATGTTTTAGCATCAGGAATGGTTGCCTTTTTGGAAGATGCATTATAATATAATGCAGGTTGCTGGAGTAGCTGAGTACTTGAGTAACCAAGCCTGGGATAAAAGCAGGTCAGGCTAAATGGTTCCTTCTGTCATTAAATTCTTTGAATTGGAAATTAAAATAGAGGAGAAAAAGAACAGTATATTATATAAAAAAAAGAGTTGTAGGCTTTGGGGTCCAGAAAAAACTGACTATTCTTACCATTCTGGGAATAAAACAGCAACCCCAAGCCCCACACATGGAAGCTTATATTGTTTACTTTCAGACTCCTTTTCCTCCATCATTCACACCTGCTCTGCTTTAATTTTTAAATTCTATGTTAAAAGAATATAATTACAAGGCAATATGCATTATTTCTGTAGCATATGCCGACAAAGCATCTTACGCTGGATAAGGCTATCATGTGCAGAATATATTAAGTAACTATTGCAATATTCACACTATTACACTAGGTCTGTCTAGTGGGTTGTCTCATAGACTTATTTTTCTGATAGCATGTTGTACCGTTGGATTAATGAAACCTGCAAGAAACCTTGCAGAATAAAGGAAAAAAACTTTTCTGATGGGAAACTCTTTTTGATTCTCTTGGTTACAAGTGAGTTTATGCCCTGAAACACAAGGTCATGTGGGATGGGATTCAGTCTGAGTTTTAAGATGAGTGGTTGTCTGTATGTAGGTGATGTGGTGGAGATTTAGCTGGTGTTCAGTGAAAGCTAGTGAGTGACCCAGATCACTCCGAGTGGATATTCATAGCTATTGCCTGGATATTCCTTGCTGTTCTGCAGCTGTTCTGCTGTCCAAGGAAGGTACAGGTTTTTTCTGTGTCATATATAAAATTGTATGGATTCACCAATCCCTTCCTGATAACAGAGGTCACTGAGAACGTGGATTTACTGCTAAGGAATACTTAGTATATGTCTGGCATTTTAAACAGATATGCCTACCTATCCTTAACTGGTACTGCTAGCCCTGCGTCCACATGGGATCCAGCGCAGCTTATGGATCTACTCAAGGCTTTAGGAACATCTTCAGATGGAAAACCCAAGCTGATCTCTGCATGACTTAGCTATCCTGATGCCACGACCTGAGCTTTCTAGTTAAATAGTCAGCTGTCCAGCCGTTCTATCTCAAGTTTCCCTCTTCTCTTTAAAGAGTTTTGTTAAGTCAGTAAATAACATTTCCCTTCCAGTGGTTACGAATCCATTCCCAAGTGTACTGAGTTTGGATTCCTGGAAGAACTGCTTCTGAATCCTGTTTTAAATCAGGTTCTGGCTGCTTGCTGCTGTTAAACATCCTGTACTACTTTTTAATAAGAGTTCAGGTGTTAGTACAGCTGTTCCAAGAAAACTCAAGACAGAGTAATTACAGTCTGGTTCCCAATTCTCCACCTTGTATTTTAGTTGGATATCGTATATTTCCTGTTGTGGAGCCTGGTGCTGAAAGGCTTTTAGTTGCTGAGTTTTAGTAGTCGGCATCTCCAACCAGAAGTTGTTCCTAGTTATAAGGCATTTTGTAATCCAATTTATGGAAGTTGTTATTTGGAAATTTATGATCAAATATTGAAGAGTAGTAATGTTTCAGGTGCAATGAGGGTTTTTAAAAATATTTTTGAAGAGTATTATATTTTTAAAAGCTTCAGCTATAAAGCAACTTTCAAAATCAACTGGGGTTGATTATATAGTTTACACTTTGGATTTTTTAACCTTTGTTGTTTTATGTATGTTACAGTGTATCCACAGTGAATTCGGTGATGTTTTACTGCTAGGTCAGCTACAGATTTCATATTTGATCCATTGAGTTTGAGGCTATATCATTACTTAAAAAAGTGTCACCCTCCTTCAAAATCAGGCTGTATGTAAAACCTTTGGAATTGGCTGTGTGTTCAGTAGTCTGCAAAAGAGCACTGATATTTAATCAGGATCTGATAGTGTGAATACTGGTGACATTAGTGGGACTCTGCTCAGTTTCTGGAGACCGTGCTGGTGGATTTGAACAGAAGTTTGTGAATTCATACAGAATTTTATTCTGGGGTTTATTTCCTGCATGTGAAAATAAAGCATGAAAGTGATCATGAAATGCTTCTGTTAATTCTGTCTAGATAAAAAATCTATTTTATTTACCTGCAAAGCAGAAGCGGAGGATTGTTTCTGACACGGGCCGTGAGATGGCGGTGTAGCCATGGGAATGCAGCTGGTGCCAGCACTGCGCTTTTTCAGGGCAAAGCCCTGAGACCACACCCAGAATCTTTCCTGATGCTATAACTTGTGACGCACGTAAATGTCAGAAACAAATAAGAAAACGGACCTAGACCAGATTCGTTTCAGGGACTTTCGATTGCCAGAGAAAAAGAAAAAATATTGGGGGAACAATTCCTGTGATCTCACTTGTTGGATTAGACCCCAATGACTTTAAACAGGACTGGTTCATCATAGCAGAGCAAAATCTGGACTGTAGTTGTTAGTGATTCTTAGATGTCGGGATCCACAACATTTAAGGCTCAATTGCAGAAAGGCTCCATCATCCTTACAGTCTCAGAATACTTACATGGATCTCTTTTTGGCACTGTTTTCTTAATACTCTGGGCAACATGCACAGAATGTAATAGATGTTTTGCAGTTTAAGAAATGCTGATTTAGAGCAAAATGCTAGTAGTCTGGAAGGGTGAGTGTGTTTAAGAAGCAGGAGAAGGCATTGAAGACAAAAACTGTACTAGAATAAAACAGTGCTGGAAACGAGTGGAATAGGCATGGTGTTATTTTCCTATCTTAAAAAAAAAATGTCTCTTGGGTTGTATATATAGCTAACTGCTTGTCTTAAAAGCCACCACTCCTGGAAACTGGTTTAACAACTTCTACTCCAAAATATTTGAAAAATATTTGCCAGAGAGACAGTCCTGCCCTGAGGAACTAAACTGATACAGAGTGGTTGAAGTGCTGTTACTTGTCCTATTCCAAACCAGTTTGGCTGAAAAGCGCGTGTTAGTGGGAAATGTGGCTTGGTGTTGAAATCGTCAAGATGAACTAGTAGGGTCTTTTCCTTTCCCTGCACTGTGAAGCACAGCTTGCTTTCTGTCATAAAGGTTGTCATTTTAGAGAAGGTGCAGCCAAGAGTGCTAGTCTCACTTTAATCTCTGTTTTCTACTGCTTACAATTCTCTTAGCTTTTAATTAATTTTTTTTTTTTTGGACTTCTAAGGTAATGTGAAACAAAATCTCATTTTCAAGGGAGATGCTTTTTCATCCTGCCAGCTGGGGTAACATTCTGTTCATGGTTTGCTTAATGGTAAGGGTGACATATATATGCATAACATTGGAAATAAAAGATGTACAGAGAATCAGACATGAGAGAAATTCCCTACAGGTCATTTTCCTAAGATACCTGTTCCTAAGAGTACATGATAGTAATCTGATTGTGGACTGCATGTCAGTGCTGTAGCATTTTACGTTGTAAGGATTATGATCTGCACAAATGTTGTGAAATAGCAGATTCTGCATATATCTTTTCAAACCTAGGAATATAAATGCAGCAATTATTTTGGAGATCTGTGACAATCATGAAATCAGTATCAGTCTGTTTTTTACTTTGATAGAAGTCTTTTGCTAGGAAAAGTGTAAATATAGAGGTATAAGGTGCTTGGACTGAGATGCCTAATTACAAAGTGGTTGATCAGGTAAGAGAGATCAGTTATAATTGTTTCCAGCTTGGATCCTGCTCCTAGGGTTTTTCCCACAGGAGTTCTCAGTTTATCCTCTCTTGCCACAGACACTCATTCCCATCTGACATATGATCTTGATGCTACTTGACAATTGGTTATCCATATTTGATCTCCTTTGCCCCACATTTCAAACCATATTCACTGAGATACTCCAGCACATGTGATAACTTGTAGTGGTGTCACTGTTCTCAGGAATAATCAAAGTAATCAGACTTCTGAGCTCCACATCAACATAATCTCATCATGCAATTGAGCAGTAGCTGGCAATATTAACCTTTCAAAATAGCCACCTCCTAGTGACAGACTGTTGTCTTTCTTGATCTTTCCCCTATTTCCCAGAAAACTCTTAAGCAAAGAGGCAAAATAGGCTTTCAAAAGGAGCCTGTCCTTTGGGAAGTGGAGACTCCTTTGATTTCTCAGCCCATTCTTCCAGCCCAGCTGAGCTCAGATTTTCCTCTTGGAGAATCATTGCTCCAGTGTAATCCCTGTGTCAAGCAGATCAGCTGAGATTCAGAGCTCTAGTTCTAGGCTCTGCTGGTAAATCACCTCATGCCGTTTCCCTGCTGATGGCAGCTTTTGGTATGATGCTGTAAAAAAATTGTTGAACGAGGGTTATATGTCTGCAGACAAATGATGTACATGCTTGGTCAGAATCATAGAATCATTTAGGTTGGAAAAGACCCTTAAGATCATTGAGTCCAACGGTTAACCTAGCACTGCCAAGTCCACCACTAAACCATGTCCCTAAGCATCACGTCTACACATCTTTTAAATACCTCCAGGGATGGTGACTCAACTGTTTACCTGGGCAGCCTGTTCCAATGCTTGATAACCCTTTCGGTGAAGAAATTTTTCCTAATATCCAATTTAACCTCCCCTGGCGCAACTTGAATTACTCACACTTTAGCAAGGAAAAACAATCGAGTAAGACAACAAAAAGCAAAATTTATGTGGCTGACTACCATGACTTTTTGGTCAACTGTCATTGTACCGAAGAACAGAAATAGCTGCTGAATTTTTAATTGTTCAGAGAGTGAAAAAAAACTTCAAAATTAATTTCCCAATGATGTGCCATATATGGCCTGATGTACCACATCTCAAAGAAATGCCAGAATATGCTTTCAGATACCTTCCTGAGGAAAATCAGGAAAAAGTGAAAAAAATGAGAAAAATAGGAAAATAGAAGAGAAAACAAGTAACAATATATTGTATAGTTGTTTATTTCTTCCATTGATTTTTAACTAACAAATAAACAAGACAGGAAGATATAACCCAAGAGTATCTCTGCTGAAGTATGCACGCACTGTAGACTGTAACAAAATTTTAGCTGCCTTTTAAGTAAATGAAGAACCTTAAGATTATACATGCTTTTGAAATGGTCTTGTCCTCTAGATAGATGCCGTAGGAGCTTCTCTATTGTATAGAGATACTTGAGTTAATTTTAAATGAGCTGGCAAAGATGCTGCTGGTAGGTCAGTCATGGTTCATCACTGTGAGCACTTATGCTAGCTAGCTCAGATATTTGTTTTTTTAATACAGAAACCAGCTCTATGTAGATGTCTGCAGATCGGAAGCTGCACAAGCTCTTCATTATATATACTTAAAATCTGCCACATATGAGCTTCTGCGTCCTTCTGTGGTGCAAATACATACTACTGGTTCCTACAGGAGCTTCATAACAGGATCTGATAGTGGTTGAGCCATGATTTAAAATCACATCATATCAGAAATTGTAATTTAACTTGAATATGGGTGGGATTTGGCCTAGAAGGTATGTTAAACTTGCTAATCTAACCACAATGGTATGTATTTTCTCATATGATTTTTTTTTCAATAGGGTCAAGTTCATTATCAAAGATTTAAAGTGATGGAATATGGTAAGTGTTACTTAAGGGCATTTAGTAGTGACCAAAATTGGTAGTTGATTCTCCATTAATTTAAACTAGCTTCCCTTGGCTAGCATGAACCTTATGAATACTCCCAGCAGTCTAATTTCCAAATCTCTTGCTTCTCTGAGACTGACTCTGTGTCCTGGAAAAAACATCATCTTATCAGCTGCCCTGTTTTATCTTTGGTAGTTTTAATGACCTACTACTGTAGTGTCTGGATGTCATGCAATTTTTAAAATACTTGTCTTAAGCC
>VYZW01003024.1:1711-12682 GCA_013401315.1 Balaeniceps rex | reverse complement strand
GACGCCAGTGAATTGTGTGAGATTTAATCCCAGCAGTGCCAAAGTTCTGCTGATACGTCATAATTATTTATAGGGAATGACTTCATTCCTGGTGACTGTTTTTATAGGCATAATGCCTCTGTATACGAAGAGTTTATATGTCCCTTACACTTGTAGATGTCATAAAACCCTTTCCTTTCTCATCTCTGGAGTATTATTAGATTAAGTTAAGTACAGGGATGCTACCCAAAAGCAGTATAATTTCAAGGTTAATGGCAGCTTATTACTGTAATTAGGTCTGCTTGGAAAGACTGAGTTCAGGTGCAAGACAGTGTTGTCAGAGTTCTTCCTGTAACTATGCAATTTGATTATTCTTTCCCTCTGCTTTTCAGCTTTGATATTTCTTAAGTGGCTGCCAATCAAATCCATAATGATTTAAAGTACTTAAAGTTATCACATCTGAATGTATTGCTATTGATGGACTAGAATGATTTTGGGTTCTCCCCCCCTTCTCTGTCTGAATCTGATAATGTCATGGTTATGCATAACTTGGAAACATTTATACAAAGTTTTTATTTTATTACTGCTCACTGACTGCAGGTTACTAATGGCATTCTAAGAAGTGAATATGTTACAGTTTTCAGATTTGCCACAGCTGCAAATCATGTTTGCCATGTAATAATGCCATGATTTCTTTGGACTGTTGATTACTAAATAATTTGAGTACAAATATCTTGAGATCTCTCATTTTGTGTTAGCAGCATTTGGGAAGCAAAACACTTGCATTTCCCACGTCCCATTTTAACTCTACTGCATATTAGTTACGATGCTACATTGGTGTTCTATTCAATAACTTGCTTCCAGCTTAGCTTAATAGAGTTAATTTTCCTACATTGTACCACCCATAATAATAGTAATAGGTTTATAGAGCTCGTGTGCAGGAAAGAGCAGCACTGTTTATCTTCTCCAGGTTTTGGGCTTCTGACTTTAGTGTCGATAAACTGGTCTCAGTGTTGAAAACTCCATGTTTCAAAGTACAAATGTGTTCTAGCTATGTTTGAGGCCAGGGAAAGATATTGTAGTAGAATCTTTTGCCTTGAGAGCTCTTCAGGAGCCCAAGCCTTGGAGACCGTGCATTATTTGACTTTGACTGATGTGTTTCAGGTACACATATGGAAAGCCAGTAAAGGGAACTGTAACGGTCACTTGCCTTTCTGTCTCTTACTGGACAAACAAGAGAAATATAACAACAACAATGGAGGTGAGTCTTCTGTTAGCAGTTTGTAGTGTTGTAGACTTTAAGCCCGTGTCTTCTTTTGTAGGTTAAATATGCCTGGGACCATTCTCGAGTGCTGAGTTCAGCTGGCATGGGCTATGGAGTGACTTAAACGGATAGTGTTAAACTCTTTAATTTCCAGAATAAAGTGTCTACGTTCAGACTGCTTGTTGGGAATGATACTTGGCTGCTGTGGTCCCTTGAACTGTGCCTGGAGGTTATTTTGGAGAGTGCTAGTTGGCCCAGGTAGAAAAACTTTCCAGGAGCCGCTGTAGCAGCGTAGGTGATGGAGGACCCATGCCCAGGAATGCTCCCTGCCCTGTGTGTGCCCCTGTACACTCAGCCCTGTGTTACAAGGCCAGAGGAGACCACTGCAGTTGTCTAGGTGGAGCTCTAGCATGGTAGAGACCAAAGCAGTTTGCCTACTAATTGCCTAGTAATTACATTTGAGTTACTGTACTAGTTGTAACCTGGAGCATGAAATTTAAAAAGGCATGCAGTTTTGATCTGGAGACTTAAAAGTGGTGATAGATTCATGGCATCCTTTTGCAGAATCAGGCATTTTACTTCTGAGCTGTGGACTATGTTTAAAACAGGTTCAATGTTTGCTAAATGGTGTGCCTGTCGTTTCTGTTGGCTGACTTCAGCTGTTGGCTGACTTCAGTGCCTTCAGCAGCACTTAGCCTACAGAAACTCTGAGTTCAGGAGTATTGGATAGGGTGTACCCCTCTCCTCAGGCAGGGACCTGTTAATTTATTTTTCTGTAAAGCATAGGCACCACTGCTCTAGCCATGTAGAAGTGGATAATTCTAGATATTAGATAAAAAAAAGGTAACTTTCTCCATAAGGCATTGTTGGCTCTAGAAAGTAATGAACTTCTACTGGATTTAATAAAAATGATTATTGAAAGCAAAAAATAAAGGTCAGCGTTCATAATTTTCTGGTATTGACACTCCAGAACTTGAGTGTGGGGAGAGCTACAGGACTTAACCAGAAATAAGCTGTTGTAGATGAAAAGTTGTCCTTGGCTTTGCTGGCTGAACAATTTTTTTTTTCCTACATTGCAGATAAATGGATCTGTGAATGTAACCTGTAACAAGCTTATGCTGCAAAACTTGAATGCTGATCAGTCATGGCACCAAGGTGACAGTGATTACACAGAGCCAATAGAGATTATTGCGGTGGTCACCGAGTCGCTCACAGGTATGTGGCTGTGTGATGTCTTCTGAGAGAAATCCGAAGAGTAGGTGGTGCTGGAAGAGCTTACTTCTATGTGGAAGGTGTTGGAGTGCTAGAAAAGCAGCGTATGGTGATGGCAGTATGAACCATCTACATGCAAATATATTATCTGAAAAAATATATTATCTGAACTGTTGCTTGCCTAGATATTAAATAGTTTAACCAGCTGTTAACTCAGTTGAATACAGTTCTACGCTAAATGATTTATTGAATAACTAAGAAGTATGTTCAGATGAGGGCTTAAAGTCAATGACTGATCACTTTTGATGAGAAGAAGAGGCATAAAGAATTGCTAGCATTAACCTGAGTCTTACAAACGTAAATTTAATCATAAACTTACCTTACTTGTTTGTTTGTAAACCACATCAGTAGAAAGAGTTCTCTCGCCCCATGTTGTCCACTGTCTACCCTCTTCTAGACTGGCTGATTTACAAACTGAGCCTTTTTGTGAGTTCATGTTCCGCTGCACCGTGCATATTAGAAAAAAGTAATTTGAACAAATTTTCTGCCTGTCCCAGAAACTAGGTTTCACTACAGACTTTCTGTAGAAACCCTGGCAAGGTGAAGTTGGCTGATTTGGGATTCATAAGTTTCTTCCTCTGTCATTCTGACATAGTCTGCGTGGGGTAGAGCACTACGGGGTATGGCTTATTTAGCGTTGTGGAAGATAGTGCCAGTACGTATACCACCTTTTACTGATCCTTAGCTGGAAGGATAAAGAGTGATAGGAGTGAAAATGGTGAAAAATATGATAGAATTATTTAAAAATCATGGAGAGTAAATAGTATTGCTGCTAAAGGAATATGTATGTTAAAAGCATATTGTCTAAACCCATACAATTATTCAACAGGAATCTCCCAAAATTCAAGTACCATCATATTTCCAAAGCAAAGTGACTATTTTATTGAATTTATGGACTACTCTAGAGTTATAAAACCTTCTCTGAACTTCATAGCTACTGTAAGTTCTTTTGGTTTATTATGATCTGTGCATAAACAAATGTGACTTCTTTTCCTGTATTTTTGCTTAGATGCCATAGTTTGCCTTGGATTTTTAAGTATAATTTACAGATTTGTTTTCAAATTACCTCTTTTTCATGATACATATCAGCAATTACTAAACTTAGAGGCGTTTGCTCTAGAAAGGGATAAAGTGGCAGGGAATGCTATGGTGTTGGCAGGATATATTTGAGTATAGTTTGTCAGCATTCTTATGAAAGAGAAATCTTTTCAGTTTCTAGCTGATTGTTTTCCATTAGGTGACTGTGCTTTAAAACAATAGAGTAGTTATTGAGTCCCAACCCTCCTAATAATATTTGTATATGGAAGTGTGTGTATATATATACACACACAAATATATACTTTATATAATGCATATATATATAATTAAACAGCTGTTACAAAATTCAGTAAAACTCATCAAACTACATTGCTCTCAAGTGAAAGTGTCTTTTCTGCCTTCTGTCCTGTCTTTCTCATACCAGCTGCAGTCCTCTCATAGAAGTATTTCATGTTCTTCATGCTGTCCATAGTCTGCGTTCAGTATTTGTACATTTAGCGGAGGTTGCATATTGCATAACCGCATTTTGCTTGAAAAGGGGAATCAATTTTGCAACTCTTGAGCCTTTACTGTATAGAAATCAGACCTAAATACCAATAAAATAGGCTGAATATACACTTTCGTAGTAGATTGGCTCAAGCCACAGCTTTGTGCTAGCCTGATCATTTGGGTCTTTGGTTTTCGTCCTTTTCATTTTCCTTGCCAGCATCCCAGTTTGACTCCAGCTCTGACCTGCTTCTTCTTCCTCTTCCAAACATGAGCTGAGTGAGAGGTAGCTGAGGCATTTAGCAATGCTTGCAGCTGGCAGAGAAGAAGGTATCAGTTATGCTCCCAGAGGAGTGTGAAGGAACAACTGATGCTATTACTAGTAAGTGGAGATCTGCTCATGCTGTACAGAGAGAGGATAGGAAAATAATGGCAGAGGAGGAGAGGTAATGGAGTGACAGACCTCTGGATTGACAAAGAAAAGGGAAACAGTACTTCTGTGCTTTTAAATGTAGAAGTTGATTTTTGGAGTGTGTAATGCAGGAGAATGGTTTTACTATGGATGAGAATCTGCTTGAATGTGGGAATAAAGGTTGATGTAAGTTCTAGTGCTGATTGATGGATGCTAGAGTGAAGAAGTTGCAGACTATCAATTTTGGGCCTGTTTTAAGTCTTTTCTTCAGCTCATTTGATGAATCCATAAAGACATCTGACTCGGCACCATCTCTACTCATCTGACACATTTTCCTGCACATGATGTAATGTTAGGTTGTCCTTTGTTGTGGTGGTGAGATACAAGTGATAAAATTAAATATTCAGGCTGTAGGTAGGATATATATAATTTGCTTGAGAGGCAAGCATTTTCAACAAGAAGAGTAAATGGGAGAGCTGAAAGGCAGGTCACCTTTCAATTCCCTCTGCTTTGCTTTTGCTCTTTTTTACTCCCTGGAGTTATGAATAATTTTGTTCTTGGCTGACTTGCCTAGCTGCAGTGCTCACAAGGGATTAAAAATAACTGACGTGTTAGAAATGTGAGGATGGCCTTGTTTTTTTGATATGATGTGAGTGCAAACATTTGTTACATCATGTGTTGTGCATTTTAGCTTTACCCTGTTTGATGGGTGTTTTCTTTCTTTTTGTTTTTAGCTGAAGGTGACACGTTCTGATAGCAACCAGCTGACAGCTGAAGAGAGGCAGAATCTTGTTACAGTCACTGCACAACAGTCAGACCTGCTTTTTCACCACTCTTCACTTTCTCACCTTGAGAATGAGGCAACAGAGGAGAGAAATCTGACAGTTCATGTCCTGAATTACACGGTCCCAGAAAATGGAATAATTGATATTGAGTTTCCAATCCTGTCTGATACAAAAACTCTGAGAGTTCAGGTATTGCTTTGTAATATGTTGCTTTGGAGCAGCAACACACCAAATTGAGCAGGCTGTGATCAATGATATGCTGTTCCTGCCATCTGCCACAGCTGATATGTCACCTACTGTTATTTTCCTTACCTCATATTCATGTTAGAGCTGGAAAGAAAGTGACGGATCCTGTCTAAATGTGGTCTAATAATTGCACCAAGATAGCAAGGGAAAAAACAAAACAGATACCCAAAGCAAGCAGTAAAGTGGTCCTGTACTGCCATTAAGGCTACCATGCTCTTGTAAACAGTACCATATAAGTGAACAGCACACAGATTTTGCTGTTTTGTTAAGAGCTTTGTTTTGCATTTTCTCACAGGCAGAGTTCCTCAGCAGTAGGACCGACATAGGTGTTTATGATGTGTTCAGCTCCCCCAGCCAGACCTATCTCCAGGTTAAAACAAAGAGCCAGGATATAAAGGTATAGTCTGAGACAAAACTTGCCAAGATAAGAACCATTCAAGTTACTCATCATGTTTCCATACTCACCCATATGAATCGCATGCTTTTCGTAGGCTGGGAAGCCTTTTGAGCTGAGCATCGCAAGCAACAAGCCAGTGAGAGAGTTCCACTATCTGGTAAGTTACTGGTTTTACATATGGGGACAATCCAAGATGACTGACTTTTACCAACTTGAGAAATACTCCAGTGAGTGGAATGTGATTGAACGTTAGAGAGATTCAGCATTTTTTATTGTGCTTTGTGAAAGAGGTGGCCCAAAAACTTCCTTTCCACTAGGATGGTCCTTTTTTAAAGAGAGCTCTGTTTCGCTACCTAGCAGAAATGCCCCTGGCACTGCAAGAAGATGCTCTCTGGGAGAAGTGCGTCTCTGATTTGGGTGTTGGGTTATCTCTGCTTGTAGATGTGTGAGACAAGGTGCAATTTGAGAGCAATACTGTGTCTGACTGTGCAGAGCACCCACGATGAGAGAAGGGGCAGAGGATGTCCCAGGAGCAGCCCAAGCTGGGGCTTGTCAGCAGGTCCTGCAGATGCATGTGGAAGCAGGGGGCTGGTGGAGCCTGTACGCAGGTTCAGGACTGTCAGGGCTGAACCTGCAGGCACAGGGTGAGGAGAAGACCTGCCTGCTGAGGAAACAGATGGTCCAGTCGGCAGGGTGGCATTGTTAACAAGGGAACTTCATAGGAAGCATTTTAAAATAAATGACTTGGGTAATGGCTTGTTTAATGGCTCGGCTGCTGTACTGTATTGTACAGCATCTGGATTGAAGGGTTTATTATATATACCATCACCAGTCTCCCATCCTGTCCTTAACACATGCCTGTCTTGTGCACTGTCTACACCATAATGATCATCATAACTACAATTCTTTTTCTTTCAGAGACTTTAATAGTAAACTGAATAAGGAAAGCTTTAGGATGATAAAAATGTGTATTTTCTAAAACAGAAACGCTCTCTAGAAGATTTTAAAAAAATCAGGTCCACGCAGTCAAAGGCAGGGAACTGCCCTTCATTGCTCTGTCTTCATTAGTAAGTATGGTCCAATAGGAACAGATTTAGAGTGAAAAAGTTGATGCTGTGGGCCTGAACTCCAGGTCTGTCGAGGTACCTTCAGACTAGCTCTAATCTGATCTGGTAAAATGAATGCCTGTTTTTAACTGGAACATGTTAGTGGGCCCCAGTTCACACTCTCCGTGGTGCAAACTGAAGTCTGGTAAGTAGAGGTGTTTGGGAGATTTGCTTTTAAAATTGTATTCCTGATCCAAACTCAAATGCTATTATAGATCACCCATATGACCCAGACATATTACTGTTGTATTTTTATGTTCTCATAGCATATGTTGTGCTGTGTACTTGTAGTTCTTTACTTGTCCATAGTGATACAGGAATTAAAGCATGAAAAAAAATCTATTTCTAATATTTAAATATTATATATTACCCACCTGTTCCATACCCAGTCTCATAGAACTGGTCAGCCACTTAGTAAAAAAAAAAATCACAGCTATATGTCTCTTCTTTTAACAGCTATTTGTAGAAGGAATTGCAGAGCTTATGACATATTGAGATACCAACAGATTGAGTGTTTCATTTTTCCCTTTCAGGTGTTATCTAAGGAACAAATTATGGCTTTTGGCACAAAGGCTGCAAAAACATTCAGTTTAACAGCAGAAAATTCCTGGGCTCCTTTGGCATGTATACTTGTATTCTACGTTGATGAGCTTGGAGTGGTTGTAAATGATGCTCTCACTGTCCCCATTCAGCCTGTTTTGGATGACAAGGTAACTATTGAACTTGAGTCCGAGATCATGTTTTTGTCTGTTTGTTGTGTGGTAAACATCATAGGATTGTAAATGTAAAAACTTCCTCATTGAGGATCTAGTCTTAGGTTTGTGTAAGTCCTTGGAAAGACTTTTGATAATACCAGTGCATTTAGGGTCCAGCTATTGCATATCTGAAAGAAATGTCTTCTAACCCTATGTTTCCACATAAACAGATGCACAGCATCTCCTTGTGTTTTTAATAGTTTGGCCAATTACTGAGCCAAAGATTGCTCTGGCCAATATAGTGGAAAGGTACTCATAAGTGCTCTTAAGTGTGAAACTGTAAATGTTTATGAAGACCTTGTTCTAGCCAGGCAGTGGTCACACTGTACGTGGTGTGTCATCAGTGAACATGACCAGGGTTTGTGTTTCATGTGACCGTGCATACTTTAACTCAGAAGAGCTTGAAGAGGAGTGGGAAAACTACTATTGCAGCAATGAATTGATTTTTCCAGCTTACTTACCAGGATGAGATTTGGTCCTTTTTGCAAATAAAAGACTCACTGTGACTTTTACAGGTGAGACCACCCAAAGGCTCTTGATAGGTTCAAATTCTTCCCTCCCTATGGAAACTTTAACACTTATAACCAGACATCAGTAGGGGGGCTGTTTGTCTTACTCCTGCATGAAATATTTCTCCATTCACTTCATGATTTATCCAAACTCAGGATATGAGCATTGTTATCAGAGGATAAGGAAGTGGAGAGGCAGGATGGTGAGAGAGCTGCAGGCACATGTTTGTTGATTACGGTTATTATGTACCAGTGTCTGAAGAATCTAAATAAATAGAAAACAAATAAGATAATTTAGTTGAAACTTGGGAGTTTTGTAGATATAGGAAGATATTTCTAATGAGGAAGGCATAACAGTTTGGTTCAGCCTTCCAGAAACAAATTGAAATCTTTCCACTGGTTGCAGTGTCCACAAATAAGATTGCATTATATTTTGTAGCAATGAGGTAAGGCCTGATCTTGAAAATACCGGTTTGATTAAACGTAGTTTATGGATGAAAATCATGATCCTAGTGTATACATATAGAGGATGAAAAATTGAGACGATGAATTATGAGAATTTAATATCAACCTTACTGTGTTTGCTATATTTCACTGGATAGTGAAAAAATGTAAGATAAAGAAAGAACTGATCTCAAAAGCTTCAAAATTTCAAGCTATTTCCATTTCACCATTTCAACGCTAGCCACTGAAATTAATTCAGTACTGTGGAAAGCTACTTTCTCTGTAATTTGTAGCCTTACCAAGCATTTAATTTCTGTAAATGAGTTGGAAAAATCAAACTGGTGTATCCTTGTGGCTCAAGAGATTGCTGCTTGTATACTAAGAGCTGGTTGAAATGACAATGGATCCCGATGCTGACTTCCCACCAGTGCAAGGAACTGATGAGCTAGGAGAGCAAGAGAGCAAAATGAATGCCATAATATTTTCCCAAAGGTCCTAGGAAAACCAAATCCAGAGTCTTAATTATAGCCAATTAAGCTAAGAAAATGCTTCCTTGGAGTTGTTAGTGGCTGTAAATATCACCATATAATTTAAACCAGTGCTATTTTAAATTTTTTTCTAGATTAAAATCTCTTGGAGCAAAGATAAGGTCAAGCCATCTGAGAAAGTCTCCCTTAAAATCAGTACAACAGAACCAGGATCAGTAATTGGACTTGCAGTTGTTGATAAAAGTACAAAACTTCTAGGAGGAAGTAGTGACATAACAGAAGATTCTGTAAGTAAATGGGAAAAAAGGTTTTCATTATTGTGTGTATGAAAGATGTATGTTTATGGAAATGTTACAGTTTATATGCTGAATGAGTAATGTTCTTTGGGCAGGACATTTAGTCCTTAATTATGCAAATATTTTTTTACTTCTGCAAGTAGTTTACCAACATGAGTGGAAAAGACTGTAAGGCTTTAATAATAATAGGCCTAGCATTTCTAATTCCAATTAATATGGTATTGTTCTTCCATTTGATAAACAGCTCAGTTAACACGTGGCAGTTTCTTCTTTCAGGAAAGGCAAAAAAGTCAGAAAAACTCCCTAATTTGTGCTTTGTACTCTTTAAAATTAGTAATATAAAATAAAGAAGGGATTTTATTTTTAAAGATCAGAATAAATTATTCATCTTTTTGAATTCTGTTTACTCGCAGAAGCTCTCGTGCATCAACAATTTGAAAGAGCTGACAATATACATCGTTCCTAAAATTCTCAAATGACATAGCCTAAGTGCCATAGAATATCAGTGGGCTGTAGGCTCCTATTTTAGGCTTATATAGTCTTGGTCACTCTTCCATTAGTCATGAAACCATTGCAGCCTAATCCCCTTCATCCTGTCATGGAGTCTTTTCTCTTTGAAATGAGAGCTAAGTGAGCTGCTGCTTGAGATACAACTCTATGAATTAGCATCTACAACAGTGAAAGTTCTGAAAAATGTGAGTTTGCATTCACTCTTTGGATGATTTTGTTTTTCTTGTCTTAGGTCTTCCATGAGCTCAATTTATACAGCACAGTGCAGTATTTCCCCCTGGTCAGAGGTTCTTTTGGTGTCTTTCAGGTATTTTTTTTTTCTAATTCTAAGCTGGGGTTTTTTACTGCTTAGTGATTTGCACATCACTCGCTAGAAGAAAATGCCCTTTTTAAAGTTTGGGACTGTAGACAATGTACTGTTTTCATGGCTTATATGAGTTTTGAATTGTGAAATTTCTCAGTATGTAAGTACTCTGAATGCAAAGAAATATGATTATACTTTCAAAAATACAGATTGTTTTATGCTTGATATTGTCTTCCTTTGAAGTTTTCAGTCATTAAGGCAATATTCAGATTCAGATGATCTCAGTTTTGTTGGTTCCTGTATATTACTTGTTTTAGTTTTATGATTGCTTTATTATGATTTTATTTTTTTAAAAAGAAAGAAAAGAAAAAGAAAATAGATAAGCACTGTTGATGTCCTGAATGTCCTGTATTGAGATATACTGTATAAATTTTATCCAGAAATGCAGCCTTTGGGTATCAACTGATGCAATTCTTGAGGAGGATAAGGAACATTTTCTTTGTAAGTAATAAAAATAAATGTAGCCAAATCTAATTTACTGAGTGGGGAAGGAGGTCCATGGGTTAGGGCCCCTATTAGGTCTTCTTACTGTCCTGCATACAGGCTGCATCCAGCCTTGCAAACCATTACCATTTCCAAGGTTCAAGACATACAAAATGCATATGACTAGTATTTTAAAA
>VYZW01003023.1:48054-83671 GCA_013401315.1 Balaeniceps rex | reverse complement strand
CAAACCTGGTTGTGGTCTTATCCACACTACCTAAAAGTAGCAGCCCTTGGAGTAAACTATGCCCAGAAGCACTTAGGCTCCATCTTGAAGCTAGCTGGTTCTCACCTGAGGGTGAGCTAACATTTACACAGCACAGACAATCAGTTGCCAAATACAAACCAGGAAGTTAAGTTATTTGACAGTGCAGACATATCCCTGCTATGTAAAGCGCTCTATACAGGTGAGGAAAACTGCGAGCATAGCTGAGACACACGCTTTTATGTGAGACAGTTGATTCATGACAGATTCTTTCCCTCACTATGAGAAAGTTTGAGTAGAAAACCCCCACATAACATACAAGCAGATGTCTCCCTTCTAGCTCCCTTCTTTTGCAGCAGACTCTTCCTCTCTCTATAAAAACGCCCTCAAAGTTCTCCTCAGACAGCTGGTAGCAAGCCACTGTGCATTTTAGCCCTACACAGCATTTGCTTTCCTTCCAAGTAGAAGTTTATTCTGAAATGCCTGTAAAGGACCCTTTTTGTATTGAAAATGTATCTTTGTTAATAGCCATATATTGGAATGTTTTCACGCAGGATTGCTCAGAACTTTTTAGCACCCTAATTAGGCTTTAGAGACTTACCCCTTGAGAAAGCTGGTAGGTCTGATTGTATTTCCACATTTCCTGCAGCACTTGCTCAATACTGCCCTCGTCTGGGATCTCTCCATGAAAGCCTATTCCCATAAGATTTGTCATTCTGTGCAGTAAACCAGGTACATGAAGCAGCTGCTGGCGGGCATGTTCAACACGATACGTCCAGGCGTGGTCGATGAGGAAAATGCTTAAAGATAATTTTGGTAACATTACAGTGGTATATTTTTACACGTTTATAGCCAAATGTTCTGTGAATAAGAGCTACATTTCCTTGCAGATGGTTTGATAACTAAGTCTTCTCTTATTCCCAAAGTCACTCCCAGAGTACACATTGTGACATTACAGGTTAGGAACAACTTCCCAGCAGTAACTTACACTCTGCTTTTGTTCTAGAAAGCTTACTGTGCATTAGTTAGTATTTCCATGAAAATGACGAGCAACCACACAATAGGGCACTCAGTTTGTAAGCCCAAATCCCTTCAAAGGCCAGGAACACCAGAGTTTGATCATTATTAACTCCACTGCATTAACCTGATATTCTTGCCTGAAGAAGGAAAACAATACATAATTTTGCAAAAGTATTCGAGGATCTTGTTAGCCATGAGCTCTGTGACATCTACCGTCATCTGTAAAACTAGGTGGAGAGATGTAATCATCAAAAGCCTGTATCATTTGCTATTAAAAAAAAAGGATTAGGTTTTAAGTTTTTTTGATTGTTTCTCTTTGGTTTTTTTGGGGTGGTGTGTCCCTCCCCAGGTCTTTTTTGAAAAAATGTGTTGTTTTAAAAGAATTATCAATCTAACCCAAACCAAAATCATACACAACTGGCACAGCTTCCCTTGACAAGTTTAACCTTTGTTTAGGCTGCACAATTGTTACAAAAACCACATAGTTATTCAAACAGAAGGGTTCTCCACATTTTGGTTATATCCTTATACCGAACCAAGTCAGAGAAGAATCTGAACTCTACTTGCTAAAAAAACCCCAACAAAACAAACAAACCAACCCAACAACCCCCTCTGAAACAAAATCATGCTACCACCCATATTTCAGAAAGTTAAAACCATGTCAGCTGTCACATACACTGAGTATCCTTGAACAATTATTGTATCTCAGATTCCACATACAGAAGAAACCTCATTTAATTTTAAAATTAAAGACTCCAGAGAATGCTACAGTCAAGCTCTTTGGAAATCTGTTAGCGAACAGGTGTGCTGGCATTCTGCTCCTACATTCCCACACATCTGAATGCTGCAAAGAAGCCCAAGATTATCACAGGAGCTGTTTTGAACTTCATAATAAGTGTATTCTTGGATTTAGAAAGGTAACGACTTAGGTTAAAGCAGGCATGTAAAGGCAGATACCGATGCTTTATGTTGTTTTTACTCATCAAGGCTAAATTTAGATTTTTAGACTTCGTATGTTTACCTAAGACCTACAAAGTATGAAAGTTCCGGCAAAAGAAGTTTTATAGAACTGAGCAGAATTGTGTTTAGATCTCCAGCAGAGCTGACTTCATCTCACTGCCATTTATTAATATACGACAAATAGCCTGTTCTATGTTTGAAATCAGTAAGAACACAAAAAGCTGTGTTGTAACATTAAGTTTTCTTATGCAACTTTTTTCTAGTTTTATAGCTGCATACTAGTCTCATATTCATTACAGATGAGCTGATTCTGAAGAAAGCCAACAGTAACTTGATGTATTCAATTATATATGCATAGTATGCAATCACACAATCACACTCTTGAATTGTATTTTAGCTAACTGGAGGAAATTTAATGGTCCATGGATCATTACTTTGAAGCTGCTTAGTACCTCCTTAGCCTGAGATTTGTGAAGGTCACAATTATTTCTTCAGTTTTTTTTTTCCAAGGGCACACAGACTTGCAAATACAAAGTTTTTGTTTTCTTTCCGCAGAATTCATTTCAAGGTTGCCTTTGCCCTGTTTTCTCCCTCAGTTTTAGTAAACCCGATTCCTAAGCATCTTAGATTTCTAAGCATCTTCCTGCATGATTTAAAAAAGAACAACATTAAGATATTTGCACTCCTAGTACCCTTTGCAAGATGTGCCTCGTAGCATGCACCTTTCCTCAAACAGGCAGCTATGCCTCATAGTAAGAAAAGAGGATTTCTGAATAGGATCAAACAAGTTCTAAAGCAAACTGTCCGTATCATTTTAGGGCTTAAGACTACTCAAAGACTGAACACTAGTTCTGAAATCACCACTCACCTATTGGGATTGGAGGCTTGAAGCCCATTCTCATTTGTTACGATAACTTTGAAACAAGGTTCATTTCCAGGATTTGGTTTCTTTTTAAATTCTTCTTCCATTTCTTCATCACCTTCTTCCTCCTCATCTACCTCTTCTACTTGCATTATACCGAAGTAGTCACCAGCATCAAATACCTGAGATTGAAAGGTCACAGAATATCAAGCAGTTGGTTGAGGCAGTACCCCGACATGCATAATGCAACACTGAAAGGCACTTGTAGACAATTTTGGCCTGCAATCCGATAAAAATTGGCATTTTTAACTTAACAGATAAAGGAACAACAGTGTTTATTCTTTCACATTTTAACAGAGCTGTTTGTTTGGAAAGTTTCTTTAGTTAATATTGGCAGGAAGCTTTGTTGTTTTCTTTGGTACCAATAGGTCTACTGATGACTGCCTATTAGTTTAACTTCTCATAATGAATTCTAGAAGCTGAAAACAGAATATCTTTGCTCAACTTTGCTAAAATCAACAATTTAAGACCTGCAAAACCAGATATTACCCAGGCTCCACAACCATACTAAAGTACATCAAGGCCCCTGAAGAAAAAGAGCTTTTACCACTTGCATATGTAAACAGTTAAGAAATCTCAGCACGCCCCTCCCTCCTTTCCCTACACAAGAAACTGCCCATGCTCACTCACCTCTGGATGAGTTGGGAGATTCCTTACACTGCTGCAAGTTAAGGTCTATACACTTACCTCTACTGATGTGCTGAAAGGGATTTGTTTGCATTCTTGCCTACTCCGGACATAACATCTTGATCTAGAAACTACATATATTAAGTAGGCCAAAATCTTGCCAAATGGCGAGCTTGCATATCTTTTGCAGAACCACAACTCTGCTGACAACTTTCATGATTTCAAAGTGAACATGTGCTTTTGAAAAGAAAAAAATGTGTAAAGTCTCAGAAGACTTTTGAAATCCTTTCAGAGGGAGTTATTTTGTTAAATCACTTACAATGAACCAGGCAGGAGCAGACAAATCATTTGTCTCAATCCAATCTCACTATAAAGTAGCAGGGAGGCAGAAAGACCTAGAAGCATGACCTCTAGAGTTACTGGTTTAACATGTCAAGCCCAGGTACACCTAGCCTCTGACACCACACTATTAGAAGTCATTACTTCTAGACATTGACAACTTACTAGCTGTAAAATTCCAGAGACAGTGTCAAGCTTTCATTTGTTCCAGTAAGCGTTCCTTCAGGATAATTATTTCTGCTAAGCCCCAACAAACAGGGGAAGAAATCAACTTCATACCTGTAAAGCAAGGCTACCTAGACAAAGCAGACAGCTGCCCAAAGACAGATAGCAAGGGAGGAAGGTGGTGGGGAAACACCACCTACTTCGTATCTTAAGCCACAGCATGGTATCATAGACCAGAACCAAGTGGAGAAGTACCTGAAACTCCTTTCTGAGGATCAGGGGATGGCATTTTCCTTTGGGCTGGGGGGGGAGAAAAAGACGATGCCAACAATACGTTGGCTAACTCCACATATACATTTTTCTTAAGGTAAAGAAAATTACTTTGTCAACAACCTCACCGACCACTAAAAATACACCTTTTTTTTTTTTTTAAATTAGAAACTGACTTAATATCATCCGCTTCAGGAGGCATCAAAATAGCTAGTGATTCTAATTTATTCCTAGTTTTCCAGTTTTGCTAGAAGAGAACAATATTACTCAATAGTAAGCAACATCATGATCTCTTGCTGTTACAACAGCAGGCACCAGTGTTTCTTTAGGTCTCTGCTCAGTTGCCTGTACAATTCGTAGTCATTCTAAGCTGAGGTAACCACAGGCAGGTCCCAGCAAAAGGAAGAGTCCTTTCTTGTGCGGCCATAAATGGTGCTCACAATTTATTTTCATCAGGTTAGCTCCCTGCTGGATCAGCACCCTGATCTGGCTCACCGCACAAGTGCTAATCCCAGCCCATGACAGGCAGCAAAGAAGTGCACCAGGGCACACATGTTCCATCCCTCCTTCAAGTGACGCTTTGCTGCTCCTGCTGCTGGACCAAGAGCTGTCCTCATCAAGGTAATTAGCTAGCAGAAGAAACAGCAGCTAAGTGACTGGCAGTC
Source organism: Balaeniceps rex (assembly GCA_013401315.1). Classification (NCBI taxonomy): domain Eukaryota; kingdom Metazoa; phylum Chordata; class Aves; order Pelecaniformes; family Balaenicipitidae; genus Balaeniceps; species Balaeniceps rex. The sequence continues at coordinate 78,685 of VYZW01003023.1, read as the reverse complement.
ATTAGAAAATTAAAACTGCAAGTGTGATTCACTGGAGTCCACTTGACACCTGCTACCGTATAGCACTGCGTATGCTTTCTACACTTGACATCTTATCTTAAGGAGTTTGTTAAGAGTGGGGATATGAGGTGAGCCAGCTGCTGACTCAGAGATTAGCCTTCATTCGCCACAGGCTCCACCCATTCACCAAACACCCATGATGAATGTTAATATCAAGTCTTTCTACAACTAAGGGAAGCTGTTGGCTTCATATTTTATTAAATATCAACTCAAGACTTAAAAATGAAGGGACTCCAAATCCTCTAAGCCAAAGTTCTGACCTCTCCCTCCAACAGAGCATCAGTTGCATGAGATTGTAGCAGTTGCAGTTAGCAAAAACTCTCCACTTTTAATACCTTTTCAGCAGAATTATGATAAAAAAAAAAATCCCTCCTTGAGAATTTATAACCTTGAAAAAGTGAATTAGGTGTATTCCTCATCTGAAGTAATTCACACTTCTTGGAGCAGCAGCTCAAGACCACCTTAATCAGTGGCTTTTTGTGAGGTTTTTGTTGTTTTTTAAATCCATAATTGATAATGCAAACAGTTCCGTAGTGAACTGACCGGTTTGGCAAAAGCGCCTGGTTGGCAGCGTGGACACACACAGCCTGTTGAGCGGGTGGACGACACTGCTGTCCTCCTCTCTTCCTTCCTCCCTTTGAGAGGGTCCGTCACACTGTGAACCTGCTAATGCAGCAGCTCCATTAAAGGAATCTTAAGCTACTTAAGCAAAAAACAGCTGGATAAGATCACACCACCAATTTGAAACATATAACCGTTTGCTTGAAGCAGAATAGGGAGAACTTGCATGAAGTACTCCGCCAGAGTAAGTAATAATCTCCAGAAGATAGCAAAGGGGTAGCAACACATTTCGGTGGCACAACTATTTGTAAGCAAAACATGCTTGGGCAAAATCACTCCTTCTTCATAATCAGGTGCAGTTCCAACCTAACAAACCTAATGAACCAGAGAATGTGGTAACAAAGCAGGCACATGTCATGACAATTACTGTACACAGGCATCTTCAGCAAATTCCTTTTAGGCACAACACAAATTGCTTTGAGGGCCACAAGTAGCCTCCGAGCAACTGCCTGCCCTCCCCTGCTCTGGAAAATAAAGTCTAGTAGTATTGATCATGCTGCACTCCTCCTAGTAATTAATTAAAAGCCTCCATTTCTAACTGGGATGAAACTCTAAGCAGTCCTTTGCCAGCAACATCTCAGGGCCACAAAAATCTTGCTGCAATACACAGAAGCCTGCCACATAACTTAGCATATGGCTGGAATAGAAAAAAAAAGATTATGAGTAAAATTAGATGCAGGCACTGTATTTCCCAGGCTTATAACCAGACTATACACGGTTTCTCCAGTAACATAAGAAAAAAACACTATGTTGAAAACAAAATTTTAGGGTTTATAGGAAATTATTACACATGCATATGTTTTGTTTTTCAAGTTTCTGCCAGAAACACAAAAGTTTGCTTCCCAACAGACACTGAATGCTAAGTGCAAAATAAATAAATAAAAGCAGGTTTCTTGATCTAGCAGATATACCATGTTTTGAACGAGCAATACAATTCAATTCATGGTTACATAATGCTCTCAGAAGGAAACCTGCTCCAGCACATCTCAAGGTAAACAACAAAAAAAAAGAAAAAACCCAAACCTTCCACTTCTCTCCCAGGCTTTAACGTACACATAGGAGGGAGGGTGCATTCACTCTGTATGTTGAAGCATGTGTGTGTGTTGGAAAACAGCTGCCTGGGCTGGGTTCTAAAGGTACTGATGTAAGAGAGATTTTTATCTGTATTATGGATGCAAATTTTCCAAGTTCAATGCTAGAAAGTTTTAATCTTTGCAACAGGTTAGGACAAATTAAAAATTCCTCCCACCTTCACACATGAAACAAGGAAACTCATCCTATGCTCCACGCTGCACTAATTCCCCCCCCCCCAGTTATTCTTTATTACCTAGACTCCCAAAACATTTTCATCCTTTCCCTTCACCTCCTTTGCTTTCTTTACTGCTGCTCCTCCAGCCACTTCACATGATCCAGTTCTAAGTAAGATACTGTAGCTCTGTCTCTACCTCCTCAAAAGCTCATCCCAGTCCGTGGCACTCCTGACAGCAATTTTCCCTGGACATCCCAGTCTTCTTCATACCCTTTTGCCCTTCTTCTGGGTAATACCCAGAAGCTGCAACAGTAGAGCACCATCAGCAGCCTAATTCATCTTCTGAAGCACATTGAAATCATTAAATCTCTCTCTCCGCACACACTGGAACACTTAGTACAAAAGAATACGCTCAGCCAGCACTACAAGCAAAATGAAACGGAAGGAGCAGCCTGCCACCTTAGGGCACATGCTTTCTTCATCCTGCCTTTCTCCATCCCAGCCCCTGTAAAAGGATCAGGACTATGGTCTCCTCACTCTATTCTCTTACCTTCTAAATTTCCTCCCCCACCACCAAAGTTGGTAACATGCAAGGATTTCAGCCACAGGACACAAATCTTAAGCCTGCGTTATGTCACAGCACAAACAACAAAGTTCGCCAGCTACCTCCAGCTTCATAATACTGGCATATGGAAATGCAACAGCTTGCAACTTTGGGTTTCCTTACCAGCTTTATACTGCCTTCTACTTCATCCTGTTCCAGTACATCCCTTCTCATACCTCCCTATTTAAGCAGATCAGTAGATACTCCCTGCACTTGCATATATGCTTGTTGAGAGCGGTATAATACAACAGGAAGTTTCCGACTGGGCATATGCTTGAGTTAACGTAGATGTATTTTTTCTGTAATAGACATGTATTCCTGTTACTAGCAGTACCAGACACACAACAGTTAGAAAGCAGCAGGAACATAGTCAGACCCTTCCTGACTGTATGTGCTATAAACACTCAGGTTATATCATGACTTGCTATGCTTCCCTCCTGTCCCGTCTTTGAAGCTGGGATGGGGAAAAGAAGTGCTTAAGTAATTAGAAATTACTTTACTTGTACATGCGTGTTAAACTACAGTCCTCTCTCCTTCCCCACTGTCCTACATTTCCTGTTCAAACTTCTCATCCCATCTCGCTTGTTTCTCCATTGCTCATCATGCCCTCCTGCATGCCACTGCTAGTTCCCTTTTCTCCCCATACTTTGAGGTTCCCATCAGATCTCTTTCTCTCCCCAGGATTCAAAGTTCACCCCATTCTTATTTCCTTCTCCAGGTAGACTCCTCCAGACTCCTTGGAGCACTCTCAAGTCTCCAGACAACTAGTTTCAGGTTATGTCTCTTTCCTGCCTCAGTTCCTTGTTCCTTTACTCCCACAAATCCAAGACAGCTTTCCCCACCACTGAGGCTGGCTGCATACGTGCAAAATGAAAAAAAAAAATTCTAAATTCAACTTGCATCTTTACAAGCTCTTTGTCCAAAATAACTCCTTTCTCGACTTTGTTTCTCTTCCCTTTGTCATCACAAAGGTCCAGGGAGCAAGCACATGGTTGCTAAAAACATGAGCGAAAAGGGATTCTCCAATGTGGAGTGTGCCTGTGCCCCCACACTCCCTTTAGATCAGGGCCAGGTCCAGAGACTCCTGGTGTCAGCTTCAGTGGAAACATACCCAGCCCCTGCAAAGGGATGGTCTGTGTGCTGCCTGGGCAGGGCTACAACAGGGGAACTCAAAAAGGTCCACAAAGGCAACATCCCCAAATTTATGTCACTGCATCTATGAGTGGCAATTTTACAAAGGCTTACAACTTGCCCAAAATTTGACCTGATAAAAAGTCACACAGCACTGCCGCTCTGAGATACTCTACAAAGCAGCCCTTGCATTGTTATTGTTTTAACCATTGCCAGAACGTTCTTCTACCACCATAGCCATTCTCTGCAAGAGCTGCACGGCTTTTACTCTGATCAGGAATAAATCAACAAACCAACTGGCCAAAAACACTCCAGAAAACTGCCTGACACAGGCAACTCACGCATAAGCAAGATCAGCTGAGCGAGTTAGCTCTGCAGTTATAAATGATTGAGAACAGGGTAGACCAGCGTGGAAGTGGAGAGAGACGGGGGGAGGAAGAAAGATTAGGTAAAAGCCAACCCAAACCATAATACATTAACATATGACAACATCCTGACTTTACTACTACCACTGCCGCTTTACTAAATTCCTGTTTGGCAAAAAGGTCTGAGGGCTTTAGGACATATACATCACCTCTCTCCAATACTGGATCTCCAGTTACCAGGATCCCCAAACGCTTTTAAGCTTTACGCTGACAACAATAAGACGAAATCAGATACGCACGATACGCCCAACCTCTTTTACAGTCCCAAGCTGCAGCTTCGTAACACAACCGGCAGGAAGCTTTTCCCACCCTCCCCTGCACAGCAACCTCTTGGCTCTCTTCTTCACCCCGCTGGGGAAAGGGGGACGCGCTCCCCACCACGGCCCGCGTGAGGAGAGCCTGCCCCCCACGCTTCCCTCACCATCGCTGGGGAAGGGAGGAGAGGGGACCCCACGCCTCCCACTGTCTCCTCAATGAGGGAAGCCCCTTCGGCGGGAAACACCGCGCGGGGCCGGCCCCGCGCGGCGTTTCCCGCCGAAGGGGCTTCCCTCAGCGCCGTACCCCCCCGGCGAAGGCCCACGGCCACCCACCTCGCCACGCAGCTTTCGGCACAGGCTCTCCCAGTAGCGCACCGGGACCTTCGACGCTCGAAGCGCGGCCCCGTGCAGGGCCACGAAGGCCGGCAGATCCTCCTCACCGTCTCCCGACATGGCCGGTCACCGCCGCTACTCGCTCCCGCTGCCCCCCCCGGCGCAGACCGGAGCATGGCGGATGGGGGCGGCCCCTGAGAGGGAGGGAGAGAGGGAGGGAGCTGCGCGCGCGTGGCCGTTGGGGGCGGCCGTTGGGCGGTGGCTCGCCTCAGGAAGGCCGGGGACGGTTTGCAGTCACCCCTAAGGAAAAGGGGTCTGAGGGGGCTTTGGTGTGCTGGGCAGATGTGGGTTCATGCTTGTACCTTGTTCTTCTCCCGCCCTTAAGCTTTAATAAAATCACCAGAATTTCGCGGCGCGGTGCTGGCCACAAGATTTTTGAGTTTCCCGGTGTTCTGCGATGAAGGGGCTTTTCGGGAAGGCCCCGGCTGTAGCCTCTGAAGTGGGTTACAGGTGGGGTGCGAGACATGAGAGGGGCTAACTGCCAGCCACAGCCACGGGAAACACTCTCTTTGAGTTGTGTGCGCAGAGGAAAAACTGGCACCACATACAGTGCCAAACAATTTTTTAAATTAAAGCTTTTTTTTTTTTAAACTGTGACAAGTGCATTCTAATGCTAGGCCTCTCTGCAATACCTGTCAGTGTAAGAGGGAGGTGTGTTCTTTGCAAGCACCTGTAGGAGGTGGCTTCCCAGTATTTTTCTCGTATTGTTTAGGAGACATTTCTAAGGAAATCCATTCCTTCTCAGATTTTGTAGGGAATAGCCTAAACCAGTTTAAGCTGTGGCTCCCTAAACATTACTGGTAGCTTTGGTCTCAACTTGGGTATAAAGCTACAACAGCGAAGCAAGGCATCTGACACTGGTAGCTGCTCGGAGCGCAGGCCAGGGCTTTGCTGTGCCTGCTGTTGTGGCTAGCCAAGAGCTGCTGCCGCTGCCGCTGGGAGCTCCTGCATTGCTCCCTGTCTGGATTGTCGGCTCCAGGGACTGTGGAAACTGCTTTTCCTGCCAGCCTATCCTCAAATCAAGCCAGGATCAGACTTCAGCGCTGCTCCTGCTGGCAGCATGGCGTTGTGCTGGGAGGGGTGTCCTACAGCCCTGGAAATAAAAGGCAGGTTCTAGAAATAGGAATTTAGGGTCAGTAAGCTGGTCAGGAAAGCCTCAAATTCATGGAGTGCAGTCAGTGGAGAATGTACATGAATGCCACGTTGAAGAAATACCTCTTTGCTCACTGCCCTGTCTTGTGTTGCTGGTGTCCTATATAACTACCCAGAGCAGTGATCCCTCTCTCCGTATAATCACAGAGTTATCAGGTGGAGGGTCTGTAAATGAAAGTGCTGCAATAGCTTCGCCAGGCACAGAGAGAGAGGAAGGAGACTAAAAATGATGCCTACGTGTTGTAGCTATACATCACTGTTCTGCAGTTGAGGATCTAGCACAATCCTCAAGTTGGATATCTGAATAGTAAATGCAGGCAAATCTTCCTCTTTGCCTGAGGCTGTGTCTGCTTCACCAGGTGCTGTGTTCCCACACTTCCCCAGCATGAAGGCTTTACTAGGATGCCGTTAAGGAGACTTACCTGATTAAACATCAGAAGATAAAAAAATAGTTGTATTTCCAGTGTTCCTTGACTGGGTTCCTGCCATGCTGCTCTGAGTTTGAGGACATTTTTGCTAATATTGTGGTTTGGAAAAAGAGGATGGCTGTGGTGGTGATCTTGCAACAGTATTATAAAACGTGGAGACTAGATCACTTACCAGGCCTCATGGGGATCCTGCTTACTGAAGAGGTTCCCAGTGCCACCCTTCCCTCATTTCTGTCTTCGCCATAGACTCAATACCTGATGGCATGTTATATATGCACACAACGTGATACAGTTCTACATAGTCTATGTCAAGTATATCAAGTTACACAACTTGGTTTTTTGCATAGATTTTGCTCACTACACCAAATGTTGTCTCAAGTTGGGAGTGTTTACGACTGCTAATTTGAACTGGTTGTTTACTTCTTTTTTTGCCAGATGACTTTATAAAAATAAAGTTCCCAGAAAATATATAATAATAACAATGATTTTATAGTTAAGTCAAACTTTTTAATTACCTAAAAAAAACCCAAGTCAATCTTTTGACCAAGTAAGAAAAGTGGGATGTATTTTCATTTCTTTGTTCAGTAGGGCCACACCGATCATACCCTGTCCAGAGGCAAGGGGGACGTGATCCTGCTCCGACATGAGATTTACGTAATTCGTGTTCTCGCCAAGTGCAGGCAGGTGTGTTCTCAGTGCTTGTTTGCACTTCCACCTCACTTTGGGTAGGAGTTCTGGCTGCTGGCCAGCTGTCTGTGGTTCCAGGCTGTTTGGGTGAGTTTGCAGGTCTGGGGGCGGGCTATGCTGCTTCTGATAAACTCCGAGTAGTAATAAAACACAGTCAGAATAACTAGGGTTAAGAGTAAATAAGACCCTGAGACACAGAAGCAGCTGTAAGTGGGCTATTCCCTGACTTTGTCCAACAGTTACCTAATGAGGTCTCACTCAACTGCTGTCCTTGGCAGCCTACCCCACTTTTTTGCTGGTTTTCGACAACAGGAGTAATTCCCGGAGCAGGGAGCAGAGTCCAGCGCTCGCCACTCTCCCATCACTGCTTCAGCTGCCAGGCTGCACAGTGAGGCTCTCAGGAGCCTGCTCCGTGGCGTAGATCACCTGTGATGCCAGAGCTGTAGCCCAGAGGTACCACTGTCAGCCTCTCATTATGAAAGCAGGTATTTGTGGATAATCTTTGTAGAGAAAAAGTTACCACATATATTATTCTGATTGTCTTCTTAGGAAGAGTGGCTAATTTACAGTGCCTGAACAATGCAGTCCATACTCAGGCAAAGTGCTTGTTAAATTTAATGGGTTACTTTACATAGGTATTTGCAGAGAATGCAAAAAATGCTCAGCAAGGCTGAGCTTACTAGCACTACCCCAGTCTAAAATAAGAGGATTTAGCCTTCTGGCACTATCTGCAGGGGGCCAACCCATGCAGCCGTTGTGCCTCTCTGTCACAGCAGTCCCTATGACTTATCCACCGCTACCTCATTTAGTTCCTGCCCTGTAGCAGGAATTTATCACGCATTAGCATATGTGAAGCAGCATTTGCCCCCAACAAATACAACTAGTATTTTAGAAAGTTTTTGTAAGTCTGGCAGTTTCTGGCTTTATTCCAAATGTTTATGGCTATCTGATCCTGATAGATCTGATGTGCATTCCACACTTCATTTTCCTGTTGTTTCACGTCAGAACCTTCCTCTCTGGCAGCACGTCATGGAAACCTTCTGCTGAAGAGAGGTAGGGATGTAAGGGGCAGAAAAGACCCTCAGTGTAATAATAAAAAGGAGATGAGGGAACATATTTCTGGTGCATTTTGCAATAAATGCTGTAATACGTTATCAAAGAAACCATTTGCTTTCAAATAACTTTCTCAACAGTAAAACTAGAACTTCTAAGCATGGAAAGCTGAGATGGGGGCTTAGATGACAGGAACATCATTTGCTGTAAATACTTTATCATAGCTGTATCTGTGAGCCTAAAACCTCATAGATGCTGTTAGAAGAATGCAAAATGTATTCTTCTGCATCAAAATAGCAGTGATTGTGTGTAGCTTTTGCTTACCTGCTTTCGTGGATAGGTATATTTTTGGGAAGGTACTGCATCCCTCTAACTGCAAGAATCCCCAAAACAGCATTGACTGTTTTACACTCACCTGGCAAGGAACCTGTGCAGAGGCAGTGACAGCAACCAGCTGTGAGGCTGTGAGCATCACTCTGTGATGAGCCACGTAAGGGGTCATCAGCTCAGAGCTTCGAACTGCAGTCATGTCCGGGCATGTAACTGCACACAAATGCTGCATGTACAGCCGTAAAACAGAATTCCACATATGCCATGGCTAGCAGATGAACCACTGACAGAAGGAATGAAAAATAAAGCACCTAATTCAGTTAAGTTTGCAACACCCACCTGTCAGCCGGTGTCCATCAGGGGCCTTATACAAAGCCTCTTTCCCATACCCTGCCTACCGTGTGACAGTGGGGCTGCACTGTCCTGTTGCGTGGCTGGGCGGGCACCGGCATGATAAGGGAAACCCGTGTTTTGGTCTTGGGGCAGGTGTCCATGTGAGCATGGAGTTTGGAAAAAGCCCTGGAGAAAAACAGCCTTGGAGGGCAGCTTGCAGGCAGATGAATGATCTTAGCGGGTTGGGCCCAGTCTCTGGTCTAAAGGTCTGACGAGATCAGTGTCTTAAGGATAATAAGCCAAACAAATTGTCTGGCACAAACAACACTTCTGCTCATTGTATCCCCCAAGAAACATATTTACTGCATTTATATTATGCTCTGACATAACACACACTGACAAGTGCAGGTTTTTTAATTTCAAGGATGCTCTCTGCTTAAGCGGTACTGGGGTGGAGGGAGGCTGCCCTCATACCAGGGGTACAATATGAAAAACCAGCTTGCCAGGCTGCTCCAAGGATCTTCACCTCGTGTCACGTCCATGTAGGCAATCCAACGTGCTGCCCTTACTCCCAAAGCGTCCTACTGCACCTCCTCAGCCAGTGCTGCAGTTTGTCGCAAGCTGCTTGGGTGCCTTCAGAAAGGCAGATCCCTGTTCCTCCTTTTCCTGTGTCTTTAGGCATACGTAGCGCGTTGTCTAATATATTACTTTTATAAGTATGACCATTACGTAGGAATACTGCTGTACACATGATACAAGTGAGGTGATACTATGCTGCGTGTTATTCTACATGTTAAGAAGTGCTGTTGGAGTGTAGCGTATCTCACACCGTGCATCAGGAGGCAAGATATGTTACCTCATGCAGCAGAGGTGACAGCTAGTATGTGTGTCAGCTTCGTGCTGGCATGGCTCAGGATGCTGACGGGCCAGCTGCCCAGCACCCATCTCCTCAGGCAGTGCTGGGGCTCTCCAGAGCTAGTTGGTGAGGGATCTCCTCAAATGATCACAAAAAAGCCGTGGCTGGTAATAGTGCTGACTCCTAAATAAATACCATATTGGATAAAATGCACAGATGGGCACTTACGGTACTTCTCTTGATTTATGTTTTAAACATAGAAACATTTTGTAGTAAAACTAGTCTGTGGCTACCTAGAGCAAGTGCATCTACATTTATGTTGCCTGCCTGGCAACATGATAGAAGGACATTTGTTGGGGCACTAGGCAGCAACAGTAGCCGCAGGATGCACACAGGGGCAGGAGAAAGCAGACTGCAGCCGCGTGAGCTTCATGCGCTATAGGAGTTCAAATATGGCTACGTAAAACAGAGGGAGAAAGAAAATACACCTGGGGCAGGGCAGCGTCTCCTAAAAATGCTCTGGGAATGATGTCTGGTTTGCCACTTACAGAAAGATTCGGAGAAATGTTGCCAGCGGTTCACAGCTGATTGCCCATTTAGGTGCTATTTTTAAGAGGCAAACCCAGCCATTTATTATGATTGTACAGGACAGACCCCTCTGTGACACCAGGAGTCAGTCAATGTTGATGGCTGAACAAAGAGAAGAATATGCCCAGTCTGCCTTCACTTACCTGCTGGATCGTGCTGGAGTGCTGTTCATCAGGCCCTTACGTTTTGTGAGCTTGTTGGGAAGTCATGGAAAGATCTGAAATGAGAATGGACCCCTCTGCGATTCTCACCAGGCAACGCCTATTTCAGTAAACTAGAATCTCGCACTCAAATGCGCATTGTCACAACTGCTGAACTTTCAGTGGCTTTTGCCCTTGTATGCAGATACTTCATTACCAGTGATTAATTTGACTTCCAATGACCTTTAGGAACTTTTGAGTTCAGCTTTTCTCTGTTTTGATAGGAGCTGACTTTTCCTATTACTCCTTTAAAGCTCTGAAGCTATGAAGACAGCTGAGCGCCATCTCACATGGCACCATCTGTAGTCTGATAAAAGCGATGCTGTGTCTTCTTGGAGTGTAATGAGGATAACTGCCCGTATTACCTAAGTGGATCACTGCTAGCTGAAAAAGGCAGTAATTGATTTTTTGCAGCCAGTCAGAATGTAGCTGTCTCTTTATGCCTTTCAAACCTGTCAGTGACACCAATAGTCACCAGTCATACTGGTAGTATTTGTATCATTTACAACATATATAAAATCAGCAGAGCATACTGTCATATGATAAATGCTTTCTCTTAACAAGATACACTGCTTACATGAGTGCATCAGCAGAATACCATGCACCACGCTGGTATGTATATGAAATGTCCTGCCTGTTCTACAGTATGTGGCTACTGTAGTGGTAACAATGCTCCGCAGGCTGTGCTCATCTCCTAACAAGCACTGCTGAGTGGCAAACCTGTTAGCAGGTTATCAATTGAATTAATAACATCTGTACTTTTTGTCTGGTCTAGCGTGCTGTGTACCCTTAATGACAACTCGCACTTCTTAAACTGCAAAAGATGATTTAAATCAGATCTAACTGACCTATGGATGTCACTACAGATAGCCTATTTGCTGTCAGTCTGTCATCATCCATTTTCATCATTACCAGCATCAGCAGTTTCACTTGGGCCACTGATTCTACAAACGTTACTCGCTTTGTAATCTTGGACTGCAAAAGTGTAACTATCAATGTAAAATTCAGCAGCAAGGAGAGCCTGGGCAAATATACTTTTTCTACAGCAGGGCTAGAGGGGGAAAAGACACTTTTGATCTCTCTTTAAATCGTTATGGGTGCAAGCATAGTTTCCTCTCAACCTAGTCCTCAGTGGGACAAGCAGTGGGTGAGTTTGGAAGTCACCAGTCTTCTTCGCAGCTTGTGGTGGGAGTAGCCCATCAGGCCACCAGTAGAAGAGAGCTTCCCTCCTCTTTCTTTTTTTCTTTGAGGCGGTTTCTCAATAGAGAGAAAGGGCACCTGCAGGAGATATGCATAGTAACGTCACAGTTATTTTAAGAAATGCTTAAAGGTCTCGGAGGGATGTTGGTGATGTGGTGCTTTGCTGTAGCCAGGATTTCTTCTTGTTTTGAAAAACTCTCCTTGAAGTCTGTTTGGAAGGAACTTAACTCAGTGTCCCAGCACTCACAAACTCTAGTTGTTTGATGAGAATGAAAAAGCGCTCTGTTGCCTAAAGATTAAAATTAGACTGAAATATGTAAATACTATCAAAAAAGAGTTCTCTCTCTGATTCCTGTCTACATTAACACTGGTGCATGGAGCCTTCTCCATGTATACAAATAAATGGCGGGCAGAGGTATCCATTCCATTTTACATTTATTATGAAAGTGATTTTAACAAAAGTTTTATTACATGCTTCATTTTGAGCTTTGACATAGAAATCAAAGCTATTCATATACAGAGGCAAAAGGAAATGTATTTTCTTATAAGGTACATTTACAACAACATTTTCTACTACAAATCTGACAGTATTGTTAAAATATTGGTAAAGCTTAGACCACTGTATTTCATTTTCTAAGTATCAAATTTTGTACAGTTATTCACTATCTTTGCTCTAAACTATCATGGTACATTTCATATGGAAATAGCTGTTTGTACATAATTTACATTGGTAATAAAGCTTAGAAGTCCCAGCAGCATCTACAAGGGTTTCGTTCAAAATGTCACTCTTGCCCAGTGATTTACACGGAGCAAATTGGTACAGAAACCAATATTACACTCCAGGTATTTTCCCCCAAAATCTAGTCTACCAGAAATTCCTGCTTAACAGATGAGGGATGTGATCATAGTGAACTTTATGCAGGTGAAACTACCACTGACCTCAGTGGCAGTTTTGCCTAAAAAAGGCTCTATGATCCGATCCGACACGAGGTTTTATCACTTCCACTGCTACCTAGGAGCACAGAGATACCATACCTTTCCTTGTCTTTATACTATATTTGGGCGTAATCTTTTGAATTCCCTTTTATTTCTGAGTTTTGTGTTGTTTCTTATCCTAACAATGGAAGAAGAGCTAGCACTAACTTTAAAATACATATTCTTTATATGTTATGAAAATGGTAAGCACTTCAGAATGACACTTGAGAGTCAATTCTATGAAAATTAGCAGGTTAAATTGCCCTAGAAAGCTCTTCCTATGATGCCAGTGAGACTGCAGAAATGACAGGAGCAGTAATCTGGAAGTGTGAATCTGACTACTGACCACATCCAGTCTCCTAAAGTACCTTTTTAATCATTGTGTTGAGTATCTGCTGCTGTCAATGCAAATTAACGGCCTTTCTAAGGTATAAAACATAGAAAACAATATTTACAAAAATAATTTTAATTAAAAAAGTAACAAAAACAAACTCTAAAAAAGGTATTTTCACAATCATTAAAATAAAGTTTAATTAAGCAAAGCCACTTCTTTTTCTAGATATTGAGAAATTCAGCTAAAATTGAATTGCAGCTGTCTGTATAGCTTTAAACTTGTCATCTCCGCTTTCTGAATACAGATGGTTTAAATTATTACATCTAAAGGTACTTCTGTACATTTTACTCTTGTATATTACATATTAATTTTATAGATTAAAAGCTTAGTGATGAAACAGAATAAATAAATGAAATAACAAATCGGAATTGTATATACTCCTATACTTAGATAACAGTTTTTTGACATTAAGAGTTTATTTCCCAGTCTGTTTCTATTCAGATGAAAAATGTTACGATAAAACATGAGACTTCTCCCTGAATCCAAGTCTCACACTGAGGAACAAGCTCATATTACCTTACAGATATTTCCCTTCTTCCATAAATTCTTATGGGAGACAAAAGTATTCCCCCCCCCCCAAGTGCTTACAACAGTCTCTCATCCTAGAAAACTATTTCATTAAAGTCTCAAAGTATTGAGAGTCTATAGAACTTCTCCAGTTACTACCATTCCTGTCAATCAGTGGTTTTAAACTATGAAAAAAATGCAACTACTTGAACTCATGACACGGGTACAAGTAACTACATGCGTTGCTCATTCCCATCATTAGAAAAGGAAAAATCCAGACCCCTGAGGTGGCTGAGAAATTTGCCACTGGATTCAGTTGTTGAAGATTGCACTCCAGCTTCTTTTTTAAGAGCACTCAAAGCTATTTAGAGTCCAGACATGGGAGCTGTCACAGAGCAGTTAGGTTTTGCTGGCAAAGACCCGTCAGCAGTTCCTGTATCAGAATCATACCACTACTTCTGCTCCTGATGTTCGTAACCTGTTATCTGCAAGATTAAAACTGGGTTGTTTATAGGTAAGACTGACCTGAGAAACTCGAATCTGTTGGGCACACTTACAGAGGGGCATGAGGTGGGGTTTGACTTTCCTCTTTGAACATTTAATGCATGTAAGCATGTTTCTTGTTCATGTGGCATCACCCTTGCGTTCTGCCTAGACAGAGGACTACAGGTGAGCTGTGCTCTTTCAAAACCAGCTGACAACTCAGAATGTGGACTCTGAAAACTCTGTGACCAAGCCTGTATTTATTTAAGCTAGTCTAAAACTAAACTAAGCTTAAACTAAACTAAACCTAGCTTACTAGGTAAGCTAGTTTTAAGTAAGCTTACTTAAAAGTAAGTAAGCTTACCTTAGTATGAAGCTGATGTGTAGGAAAGATCAGTCTAAATCTTTAGTAGTTACAACACACTGTGATTTAACTTTATTCTATGGGGGAGGCACAATGAGGAAATAAATTTCTTTTCAAAAGTTGGTCTTTAGGTAAAAATCTAGTGTATGATGGAGGAAGGAAGGCAGGGGAAGAAAATGGGCTGAAAGAAGACTTCAGAGGTTTTAAATCCAGTTTTGGTGAGCTAAATCTTCAGGCAGAATAAATCTTGCTATTGCAAGCAAGATGCAGGTGGTAATCTATTGAACACCAAATCCTGGTGCTTCCTGTACTCAAATGACACACACAGGTACCGTGCCTACAGCAGTCACTGAAGAGCACTTTCACGGCACAACTTAGGGCTTGATTAGCAACTTCTGATTGTTGCAGCCTCAGGACTGCAGCAGGTATGCAGGCAGTGATTTGGTGGCATGTGAGAATGTTTAGGGATGATTCACCACCACCTCACTAAAAGTAAGTGCAGTATTTAAAGCAGGAGGAGAGGCTTAAAATGGTAAGTGCTACAGGTGCAGCTTTTAAGCATACAGGCTTTTGCAAATTGAAAATAAAAAGCTCAGTTTGTGATGTGGAATTGGGCAATTGCAAATGGACACTTCTTCAGCCTTCTTGTAATAATACATAAACATGTTGTTGCATCTATCCTGCATATGATGAGTAATTCTATAAGAACAGATACAGGGCTGTATTTACTGAATATGTTTAAATGCGATATTTCATGTTTAGGGTAAAAGCCAAAATTTTCTATTCTGTGATGTATTGATTCATTTCACGAAGCTGGTTTTCTTAAAGGCAGCCATATTTCTCCTCGTATGGTTTTTGATTCCCAAATGTGTCTAGGTTGTCTCCATAGAAGAAGACATTCCTTGTTGTTGCACTGTTATTGTATAGTAGCAATATGTTCTCTGACTTCTGACGATGAAGACATCCTACATCTACATCAACAAATGAAGAGCTGAGCTCACCTTCTGTTTGGTGACCGCCAGATTCTGTAACTATAAAACTAGTATGAAAGTCAAAGCATTTTTAACTTTTAGAGCTGATGTAAAAATTCTATGCTGTTGTACAAATCAGCTGAAATCAGTTCAGACAGTCCTATATAGCACTTGGCGTTACTTACTTCATTAGAAATGTGGAAATCCAAGGGCATTTCTGTGCAGAGCTGCAAACATTCAAACCCGACTCATTTTCTAAATATATCACATATGAAACGCCTATATATTCAGAAGCATTTCACTGTATACTTTTGAAGGCCAAATTATTCTCTTTCTTTCACTGTTCTCAGCAACACAAAGTCTGCATTTGCTACAGAAGTCCCCGAGCGCCCTGTCCTACCTGTGGAGTCCATGCCCTGACGTGGCTCTGGGAAATACGAGCTAACACACACTCTCAGGTTGTCTGTCAGGATGAACTAGACAAAACCAGGGTTTTTTCTAACATCGTCGTAAGTCAGGGCGAGTTGTACCAGAACTAAATGCAGCTAGTTCCTCCTGTATTCACCTCGCACAGCTCTACCAAGGTCCCACTAACAGTGGGCAGAACTGGGACACGTCGCTCCCGTAGTCGCTATCTGGCACTGGATTCCCCATGTAGCTAGGAACCTGGAAAACGTTACGGTGCTGCCAGTGGTTTCTGGACTCGTAAGGCAATTACTTTGAGCCCTGTTGCAGAGAGGAAGTTTGTCCTGCTTGGCACCAGTGTCACAGAACAGTATTATGTCCAAGCGTGTGGGGTTTTAGCAAAAATTTTAGCAAGGATTTTACTAAACTCACTGCACAGCATCAGGTTCCAAAGTTCACTTACTGAAGTTTGAAATACTAAAGATTGCTGTAAATTGTTCAGCAAATGAGGAAGTTGTTTTTCTCCATATCTTTCATATCTTTTCCTTCATATCTTTCAGTAGGGTGGCTGCAATCCTGACCCATTCTAATCATTCTGAATAACTTATTAGGCTTTAAAATACACTGTTTGCCTGAAGTAGTTTTTTAGCTATACAGTTATGCATAATTGAGTACCTACAAAGATTTTTGCTTTTTTAAGATTTGATTTTTTTCTACAAATAACTCCCATTAAGGAAAAAAATACATGTAACTTTTTTTTTTGTTCCAGGCATGCACTGAAGCTTGGACTCATGAGGTGTTCTCCTTTGAATGCCCACCTTTAGTAACCCATAATGAATATATAATAAAAGTAGTTTCAACATCCTCACAAAAAGTTAGGTTTAACGGCCTTTAAAAAGGGACTTTTATGGAGATGTTACATTTTGAAATGAGGGTTAATATATAAATATATATATATATAAAAAAGAGAAAGCTTGTCAAAGACCTAAGATCCATGAGTGAAAAAACTGAGTTGTTAGACCCTAAGTTAAAACTGTTCAGGCATAGAAAGAAAAAAATTATGCTCTTCAACAGAAAGAAGGCAAGCAAAATTACAGGATGGCCAAGTAGAAAAACTCAACAGAATATTTAAGGTGTCTCTTAGAAATGGAATATTCAACCACTTGTAGCCAACAGAAAACAACTTTGTAAATTTAAACATTACTTGCTCAAAGACAAAAATAAGTGTAAGAAGTTAACCATAACCACCCTTAATGTATGTCTTTGAGAGCATCCAAGGGTATGCTAAACTACAGGGTAGATATGCAAAAAAAAATATGCAGTGAAGCAAAACTGCATGTTAGTCTTTTTCTGAAAGGATGTTGGCATGACAGTTAATTTCTCCATGTAATAAACTTGTAGGATCAAAAGGGAAAATGATATACAAGAGGAAGGGACTTAAAAGTAGAGGCTGAAATACTAATGAAAATAGCTACTCTCTCATTGAAATCAGCTCCTGTGCCAGGAAACAGCAGGAAACACAGGATTTATCATCGTCTTAACCCACCAGTACCTGTCACTCTGTGAGGAAGGCCTGACCACGAGGCTAATGCTCTCTTGCAGACCGTACAGTCCCCGTGGCTGATGGGCACTGGAGTTGCAAATTCGTGATAAAAGGGAGCACCGGCTTTCCAAAGACTGCAGGGCCTGCCCTCCAACTCATCTGCAAAACTGCGTCCTGTTCGCTCCCTCAGCCCCCTTAGAGTCCGAGCCGGTGACACAGGTATGTTCCCAGCGTTTTAGCGATGGCAGATCCAACAAAAATGCCTCCCTAGTGAGCTCCTCTCATGTGTGTTGTCCTCAGGGCTGCATGTGAAGGGTGCCCAAGGAAGAGGCAATAGCTGACCTTTTACTGGACAGCAGTTGCATCTTAACTCATGTTATTTTTCCTGGAATAATGTATGTTGAAAGAGATTGTCCCAGAGTAAACCATTATCCAGTATTATAAAACTCCACAAGGCTTCAGTTTGGTGTTATCAGAAGTGACAAGCACTTGGAGAAGTCATTTAATCATCTAAGCAAAGTTACAAATAGATATGAGTAAATAGGGTGTGTGGGAGTAAAGATTTAAGCATGAATAATATTTACAGTAGCTAAAGATAACATTACTAATGTACCCACAAATAGAAGTATATATTTATATATTTATATATTGTACTTAATTAGATGCTCTATTAACGGAAAGAAGAACAAGACTACTACTGTTGTTGTTGATTTCTCACCTATCCTATTGTAAATGCCTTCAAAGGGACCCACTGGTGTACAGAAATCCAGAGCTAAAGCTGTTTCAGTGAAGTAATTGACAGTGGCAAACCTCTGAAGAAGTTTAGAAGAGGACAGATAAAAAAATTAGGACGTTAGGGCATGGGACTCGATCTTACTTAATTCATAAAACAAAATTATACATCTGTTTCTTTTTTTTTTTCTTTCTTCTTTTTTTCCCTTTTGATTTCTACTTGGACAGAGGTTCCACTAAGCCACAAATGAGAAACAACAAAATTTAGATTGTTTTGTTTTCTTCTAAAGATTCAAATATAAACTTCAAGTGCAATTCAAAATCCAAGTATTACTTATACTACATACTTTGTTCTACAACAGAACTTATCTGCAGGTAGTTTAATCAGATTTGAATAGATTCCTTCTTTGCTTTGACAAAAGTTACTGTCGATGAAAAATAAAAAGCTAGAAAGAATATTTTCTACATAATGCAATTTCAAATGGAAAGTGAAGATACACTAGTGCAGACACAAATTTGGATCTTCAACTAGATGCACTCAGGGATGCACAATTTTTTTGTAGTAAAAGTCCCATTCAGAACATTGGCTTTTAACAATTATAAAACCTTATAGGTATTCTTCAATATACAATTGAAAACAAAGACTGCAAAAAGGAGCCTTCAAATTAGCAAATGTTTCTACTATGGAGGAAAGACAATACTTGACAGGAATGCAAAGTAATCAAAAATTGAATACCACTAGACTATTTGTATGGTCGTAGAAATCTGGAAACTTTTGATCGCAGTAGCTTTATAAACGATCTTGGAAACATCTCTTTTGACTCTTGTGCTGTGTACTTGAAATAGTTTTGTGGGTGTGCCAGTACATCAAAGAGAGCTTTAATCAGTTTCTTGTCCTATGGGAGACAACACATGTATTAGATAAAAATAGGGTTTGGATTTAGTGTCTGCACAGCTTTCAAAATTAATGAACAACAGTTTTTTTTTTTTTCCCGCAAAACTTGATTCTGAGTAAAGCAGTGTAAGGAAACTACTCCATGTTACTGTGGAGTTTTATGCTGATGAATCTTTCTACTGTGATGGACGTTTTTTTTGCAATTAGCGTTCCTGGAAGGTCCTGAACTGAGAGGGCAGCAGCTGGGTTAACCACAAACCAGCTGCAGAAGTTGGGCATTAGAATTGCAAACTGCCTCTGACTGCCCCTCCAGCCTGTTTCACGCTGTTGTCCAGGGCCTTCCCTCCATGAACAAGAGGGAAGGCTGGTCTTCAGTGCTGCTGAGCTCTTTAAGGACCTTCTCCTGTACCTTGGTAAAGTGTCGATCCAGAGCCTCAACTGAGCCTGTGCCTGACCGCATGCACGGTACTTGGGACCTGAGCAACCTCAAAGCTCTAGTGAGAAAATACTGGCAGAGCTGGGGCAGGGATGGCCAGGGGAGCCGGCTGTTAATCAGTTCCTGTCCTTCCAAGCCGTACATTTACATGGCTGAATTTTGCCTTCTGAACAGCCTTTTTTCAGTTTTAATTAGTTAGTTGTTATAGGTGGCAGCCCAGCAGCCTTCCTCCGCAATTCTCTCCAACGTGTTGCTTGTGCCTTTGGAAAACCATTTCATGGACAGCTTACAATGCTACATTACGGTTATGTCTTGTTGAGGCAGGACAGTGATTTAGGTAAACAGATTTTTTAATGCACAGGAAATTCTAACTTAATGACTCATTGAAACACATGCCAGACAGAGGCTGAAGAAGGCTCTTCAAGCAATAGGTTCTTTGTTCTTGGCTGACTAGTTGTTCTAACGTACAATCATGTTAGCATACATTTCATTTAGTTCCTGATTCAGCAAAGGACGCACGCACGTGCTCAGCCCAGCTGAGCTACTGATTTTGTGCTGCTCCAAATTACCAGCATAAACCTCAGAAGACAGAGAATTTAATTTGGGGTCACACTTGAGTTTTAAATATTATGACCCTATCAGGGTAATGAGAACTATCTTGGGAAAATATTTAGTAAAAGGAATTCTTGGTTAGCCTCAGATAAAGCAGAATTTTCTTACCTTTAGAATTTCTTGATGATTTTCTGATGCATATAATCGTCCATCTCGAACAATGTCTTCTATTAGTTGTTGGTAGTCCTCTGCAAAATAAAGATCAGTTGAGTGACTGTTTGTGACAGCCTTTGGGAGGATAATGGCCAGACCTCCTCTTCAAGACAGAGTTGAGAAATTTAGTATCCAGTGTCTCTCAAGCTGCTGTAGTCTAATCTAATCACATTAAAATTCTGTACTGCTTTAGAACAGTAATTTTGAATTATCCGTATAAATACTAAGCCCCAGAAAACTACTCCCTCCAGATAATAATGCTTTATTATCTGCCTTCTAAAGGTGAAGAAACAGGACCAGGGATATGAAATAACTGTCAAAGGTTATACGTGAAGTCAGCAGCACAGTCAGGAACAGATCCTCGTTTTCTGCCCTGAGAACAGCTCTCATTTTGATTCCTGAATGACCAGCTTAGTACAGATTTTCTCATCATTCACAAAATTGCACTGGCGTTTGGAAAAGAGATGGACTAACAGCTGCCAAAGGTATCACAGAAAAGTCTTTGTTTCGTTAAAACAGAAATCATCCCAAAGTCCAAAATATACAGTTTAGTGCATAATTTATATGACAAGCCAGACTGTTTTAAAATGTGGATTTATGAAAGTGGTTACTGAAAGGATGTTTCTTTTTGCATCATTGTTTTTCTCTGTTGGACTTGTGATTTTATTAATTGATGATTTTCAAAATTGTGTGGGTTACCAGTAGGACTTGATGAAGGGGCTTCCTAACATGCACAGCAATTAATGGTATTCTCATATGATAAATGCCAATTAAAAGGAGTCTCGTTGAATTCAGTGGGATAAGGATTAAGTTTAAAGAGTTCTGTGTACCTTGCTGTCCATCCTTAATGTATTAGAAAAAGTAATTAAAAGAAAATTAGGTATTATTTCAAAGTCTTTGCAACTGGTTTTAAAGTAATTAACTGGATTAAAAATGACTTACATCAAGTTTTTCCTCATTCTTCTCTCCCTGTAATCAGTGTAGGAGAGATTCTAAAGGACAATTTTCTGTAATTCAGATATAACACAAAGATGTAAAACAATCCCATTCTCACCATCGTAAGTCACATAGGGGACCTGAAATCCTTTGCCACTGTTTCCTTCATTTGACTTAAACTGAATCCAGAGCTTCCTCGATCTTGAGGTAAATGCAATAGGTCTCTCGTAAGTCTGACATGTTTCATATGTAGTAATTGAAGTAGGAGAAGCTAGAAAGGAGGTTAAAGAAAGAAATGTTCTTTATAAAATATCTTTTTGCACCCTTCCTGATCTAGAGGTCAGAAATGTCAGATTGACAAGACTCTTCTCGGCCGACGTATTCCTGAGAGCAGAAGTTTTTTGTGATAGAAGGGATGTAGTCTTTATCTGTCTATAAGGAGAAGTAAGTTTTTCCACAAAGGTAATGGGAACCTCTCTGTCCCATAGCAAGAAGCTTAAGCAGACAGCGAGGTGCCAGAGAGAACTTCTGACATTTATAAAATTACGATCAGTATTACTTGTTTTGTGTACTACTCTAGCATTGAATTCCAGCGTTCCCATATGCTGGGCCCAGATAGGTAAGAACAAGTCACCTGCACCCCAGGCAGATGTGGTAACCAGCCCCTTACATGCCCAGTTTGGGGAGTTCATCTGATAGCAATTAACCACTTATCAGAATGTAATAGCCTGGCGTAGTGATTCTGGCCAAAAGAGCATTGTGCACGAGGAGTTAGTGATCCACAGAACAGTTAACCTGGGTATGGCCAGGCCTGTGCTGCGCTGTGCATCCAGCGTGGCCCTCAGGCCTGTGTTGTGCTGCACAAATCCCATGGCTGCAGGATAACCTCAGCCAGCAAGCTGTAACGAGAGAAACTCGCAGGCAGCTCCCACTTGGTACTGGTGATGATGCTACTGCATAGCCTTGCCTTTATGTAAAAGTGCAGCAAGAAGTGATCATGAGAACATTGTTTCTGTTTGACAGTAAAAATGATAAATAGAGTTGTTTCCTTGTAAGAAAATCCTATAATAGCTTGAATGACTAAAAGGGCAAAATCTCTTCTATGGACAGGGTCTTCCCAGCATGCTGCTTGTGGATCAGAGGCCCGTTCAACACTACACCACTTATCGTTCCCACCATCTAAAGGGATGTAAGATTATCTATGCTATTCTCTCCTTATAGTGAAAGCTCTAATAAATAGCATTTAAAATGATACCTTACAGAGCCTCAGTGCCTTTCTTACTGGGATCATAATGGACCAGCACCTCCCAGTGCAAAACACCTGGTTGTAGGTTTGAAAAGAAAATGTAATTTATCTATACTGAAACAGAGCTAATAGCCGGGAACCAGAAAAGACCCCCATTACCTGTCAGCCTCACCTCTGTGCCTGGCAAGATCATGGAACAGATCCTCCTAGAAGGAATGCTAAAGCACATGGACGACAGGGAGGTGATTCGAGACAGCCAGCATGGCTTCACCAAGGGCAAGTCCTGCCTGACTAACCTGGTGGCTTTCTATGATGGAGTAACTGCATCAGTGGACAAGGGAAGAGCTACAGATGTCATCTCTCTGGACTTCCAAAAAGCCTTCGACACAGTCCCCCACAACATCCTTCTCTCTAAATTGGAGAGAGATGGATTTGATGGGTGGACTGTTCGGTGGATAAGGAACTGGTTGGATGGTCGCAAACAGAGGGTAGTGGTCAACGGCTCGATGTCCAAATGGAGACTGATAACAAGTGGTGTTCCTCAGGGGTCCGTAGTGGGACCAGTGCTGTTTAATATTTTCATCAACGACATAGACAGCGAGATCGAGTGCACCCTCAGCAAGTTTGCAGATGACACCAAGCTGAGTGGTGCAGTTGACACGCCTGAGGGACGGGATGTCATCCAAAGGGACCTGGACAGGCTGGAGAGGTGGGCCTGTGCAAACCTCATGAGGTTCAACAAGGCCAAGTGCAAGGTCCTGCACCTGGGTCGGGGCAACCCCCGATATCAATACAGGCTGGGAGATGAGGGGATTGAGAGCAGCCCTGCGGAGAAGGACTTGGGGGTACTGGTGGATGAAAAGCTGGACATGAGCCAGCAGTGTGCGCTTGCAGCCCAGAAGGCCAACCGTATCCTGGGCTGCATCAAAAGAAGCGTGGCCAGCAGGTCGAGGGAGGTGATTCTGCCCCTCTACTCGGCTCTGGTGAGACCCCACCTGGAGTACTGCGTCCAGCTCTGGAGCCCTCAGCACAAGAAGGACATGGAGCTGTTGGAGCGGGTCCAGAAGAGGGCCACGAAAATGATCCGAGGGCTGGAGCACCTCTCCTACGAGGACAGGCTGAGAGAGTTGGGGCTGTTCAACCTGGAGAAGAGAAGGCTGCGGGGAGACCTTATTGCGGCCTTTCAGTACTTAAAGGGGGCTTATAGGAAAGATGGGAACAGTCTTTTTAGCAAGGCCTGTTGTGACAGGACAAGGGGTAATGGTTTTAAACTAAAGGAGGGTAGATTTAGGCTAGATATAAGGAAAAAATTTTTTACAATGAGGGTGGTGAAGCACTGGAACAGGTTGCCCAGAGAGGTAGTGGAGGCCCCATCCTTGGAAACATTCAAGGTCAGGTTGGACGGGGCTCTGAGCAACCTGATCTAGTTGATGATGTCCCTGCTCACTGCAGGGGGGTTGGACTAGATGACCTCTAAAGGTCCCTTCCAACCCAAAGCATTCTATGATTCTATGATTTGCCCCTAACATAAGTAACAGATGGAGGGTGCAGGATGCCTTCAAATCATTATGAATGTATCATGAGGCTGCTCTAAGTTGAAATGAATTTCAAACAAAAGGAAAAAATAGCTTCTTACCTAGTTCAAAAAACCCATTCCATAGCCACAGGATAATCAGGGAAAATAACAAGTGTAACCTACAATCTGAACTTGCTAGGGCTGATTCAACTTTCACCAAAAGTTAGCAAAAAGAGACCTTTTGAACTGAATGGGATTTGGATTCTTGAAGTGCAAAAAAGTGGATCTAACTGTAACTCTGGAACTGCCATCAGTTTTTGCACAGTAACGTTGGCAGCTGACCATACACGAACTATGATAAATATTCGTAAGATCTACTCTTACGATGCCAAACATACAGTGATCGCAAATCACAGCTCTGAAAAATTGCCCTCGTTTTCCAGTGGTGGTGTCGTTTTGGTACTGTTATTGCTATTGACGTGGAAGTCAAACTTTTCCCTGATGTGCCTGGCTTTACTCACTGTTGGAACCACAGTCTGGGATTAGAAGGACAACTGATTTGTTTTGCTACAGTAGGTGCTTTGCTTTTAAGAAACTGATCTGGACAGATATAATTTCCTTCCCATCTATAGTGAGCAGGTTTCTTCTTCTGATATATAGAGATGTCAACACAAGCCCTCAAGGATAAAAAGTGGTGAAAATTGTTTTAGCAAATAAAATACAGTGTTTTAGCAAGTAAAATATGCCATTTTAAACAAAGCTCCATATAAACAATTGCCTTTCAGGTTTGGTGCTTCTTGGAGATTTAGCAAGAGATTACCAGGGGCTGGATGCCTACGTAGGACTGAAGGAGGAGTGCATCGCATTGGTGTCTTAACTTCATAATCAAAGACACAATGCACCCCCCACTCCACACAAAATTGGGAAAAATTTGGATTTCTTGAGGGTGTCAGGTGTACCATCCTGTGTCACTGCACAGATTTAGCAGTAACTGCAGCATATATATACCTGCAAAGGGTAAGCGAGAGCACAATTTGTACAGGTGACAGGAGGTAGCTCTCCCAGTATAACTTAGCATAGCTTTGTTGACTTCTGGAGTGGCAGTGATTTATCCCACGTGATGACTGGGCCAGACAGAAGCACATTAACTGCTTTGTGATTTGGCCAAGACACTTGAATAATTAATATCACTCTGTTAATTGTTATTGGTACAGTGTTCTGTTTTAACTTGCTGTGCCAGTTCATTCAACAATCCTTTTAGAAACGCCGGATAGATGAAGACAGTCGCCCCTTCAATATGAACTTTCCACTCAGTCAGTTTGCGATAAATATTTATATAACCCATGTCTGGCAACTTACCACTTTTTCTCATTACTAAAACATCACCGCATTCGTCTTCAATTGGGAGAAATATCTCAGGTACTACGATGAGTATTCTCCTCTTTGGGGGTGGATTTATATTCCAAATGCATTCAACGTTAGCTGGGTAGTCTCCAGGATAGTTGGGTGATTCAATGTAGCCAGTATAATCCCCAAGTTCTCCTCCACAGTGCTGGTCTGTGGAGAAACATAAATTAGCACTTGCGTTTGCCGATTAGCTAATTTGAGGTGTTTTTCTAGATCTGTCAAGAGCAAGTCTAAACTCCTCGTTGTGGCTTTAGAAATGCATACATTCTCCAGCTGCCTCTTTGTTTAGCATGGAAAGCCTTTAAAGGAATACTTGATCTGCGGGGCTGCTCCAACTGATTTGCAAAACCTTAATCTCCGGTGTATAAACTGATTCAATGCTTCATTCAGGCTGCTTTAACATTTGATTAAGAAACGAACACAGCTAAGTAAACATGACCCCACTGCGGAGGTACTCACAGAGTGGTTACCACTGAGACCACGCTGATGTGCAGAAGGTATTCTGGTTTAGCTTCACTTGTTTTTTAACCTGGTTTAGCTGAATGAGTGTGATGATCCTCATAGCCAACCTTATCTTGATTACAGATCTGCCTTGCTTTATCTTAGAGTAAACCAGTTAATAAAAAATCTCCACTGATGGATCAGTTTTACTTTCTGAGTTTTCAAAACTCGTATTGAATTTGCCACAGAAGCCTGATTCAGTAAGTTACTTAAGCTTGATCTCTCCAGGCCTACTCAACACAACATAAAACTAGATATATGTTTAAATATTTTGCTTAATCCAAGTCTCAAAGATTATGTAAGGTCAGAAACTGGCTTGAAAACAGGGAGTATCTAAGACAGCAAAGTGACAAGGATGGTTTTATTTTATAGGAAAATCATAAAATTTTTTCAAATTCCTTACAAATATCTAATTTACTCAAAATATATTAGAAATGATGAAGGGCTTCAAAGACATAAAGCACATAATCAGAATAAAAACTTATGATAGACTTGCATGTGAATAGTTAGTTTAGATGACATTACCTAATTATTATAGAGACGTTCTCCTAAATTAGCATGGTAGAGATGAAAAAAATTGCTTGCCTAAAAGAATCAGTTGTTCACAAAAGATCAAACAAAATTGCACTGGAATCCTTGGGGCTATTTAAAATGGTAATTGAAGATAGCAGGCTGAGTAGTGCAAAAAAGCCTATGAGAAGATTTCACTGTCATGAGCGATTACCTGGCAATTGCAGCATGCATGCCCATATCTCCTAGTATTTTATAATTATTATAAAATGGCAGTTACTCTGATGGAAGATATTGTGCTCTACAGAGACATGGAGGAATATGCATCACTGCAAGACAACTTACAGGATCTGGGAAACCAAAAGTTCTGTTTTAACTCGTAGCTGGCACTCTGCCATATTACATTAAAGCTAAAACAATCATATGCATCAAGTGGTACTTTTCCAGGTTTTTTTCTCATTGTTTTCCCAATTTTTACTATTTCCTCTGGCAGTAGATATATGCTAACTAGGAAATACAGAACTGAAGTCCAGCCTGACAGATGGAACCTTCAAGTTGCAGTTCAGATCCGAAGATAGGCTTCATCTCACAACTAACATAAACGCAACTTACTTTTGCAGTGCGTAACATTAGTGGAGCCATCAAAATCTGTACTTGTGTTCCCAGGGCAGGTGATGCAGTAGTTTTGACCAAACTCAGGCTGATATGTTCCCACAGGGCATCGGATACATCTGTGTGTTGTGGAGTTGTAGTAGTGTCCAGGAGAACAATGAACTGTAAGGTACGAGGTGTATTATTTTCAGAAAGTAGCAATCTTCAGTGGAGAGAGAACTTTTCTCTACCCTGGACATACCTCATGATCCCTGTTCTGCAGTATTCTCACTAGGCCATAAGAGGCAAAAAAGACACTAGCTCCCTCTATTTCCCATTACAAAGGACCTTCTAACTAGAATTATGTTCCAAAGACTAGAGCTAAACCCTTATGAAGTAGTGACACGAGCTACGTATGTGTCTCACTGCATTTAATACGGTGGTTTCCAATGACTTTGTAATAAATGGAAACTGATACATATCTACCTCAACAATAAAAATGTCTTTCACAATAGCAGGAGAGAGGTTTCCATGAGTGTCTGTTTGC
Source organism: Balaeniceps rex (assembly GCA_013401315.1). NCBI lineage: Eukaryota > Metazoa > Chordata > Aves > Pelecaniformes > Balaenicipitidae > Balaeniceps > Balaeniceps rex. The sequence continues at coordinate 51,394 of VYZW01003023.1, read as the reverse complement.
CAGTGCGAGCATGTCATTCCAGTAGCTAACCCAAACCAAAATGCATTTGAGCAGATTCCTTCTTCAGCATTTGCACTCGAAGTTGACATTATGGAACACGCAACATGTTGCACGCTTACAGTTTCTGCCTAGCCCATTAATAATCAATCCTTAACTTCATATAATTTCTGTAGTGTTTAGTTTTTCTAATTTGGTAAATAAAAATATACAGGAAATGAAGGCTAAAGCATTGTCTAATGCAAGTTTGTCTTATTTCTTGCCACGCAGCAGGGCTGATTCACTTACCAGTTGCAGCGCTGACTCTGTACCTGCCTTTGGTAGATTCCAAAGAAAACCATAAAGCCTGTTCAGTCTCTGCAACCTCTGGAGATCGTTCCTAGTTTACAGATTTCCTGACCATTTAATTTAATCACACACCCTGTTTCTACATGCAGTGACTATGTTTGTTTTGGAGCCTTTCAAAGCCCCTTGGCATTGAAGAATACAAACAAAAGGGCAAGCAGCAGGAATACGATTCGTGGAAAGATTTTAAATTCACCTTTGGTTTCACAATCTTGAAAGGAAACAGCACCTTCATACTTGGTCACAAGCCCACCGCCACATGGAAAGCAGAGGGTCCGTCCTGGTTCAGGCTGGTACGTACCAAGAGGACAGACTCTACAAGGTTTAAAACCATCCGAAGAATAGTGCCCAGGAGAACACTGCCCTAGAAATTGAAAATGATCGTCTGTATTAGTGAGCTGGCTTTTCTGGACAAAGTATGAAACCCACTAGTAGTTAGCAATGCTTCCTTTAACTTAAGTGCATGACATCAAGACAGCTACAGATCAAATTCTAATCTTACCTGCTGATTTTGTATTGTTCCTGTGACTGCTTCCTAAAGCCACCAGCAGTAAATACAACTAGTTTCTTAATAAGCTCTTTGCTACCTATGTTTCTGGCATTTTTTTTTGTTTGGGGTTTTTTTTCTTCCCAGGAAGGGCTCTATTAAGATGTTGTTAGAATACTTTGTACTTTCACCAAGTCTTTCATCTGAGAATTTCAAAGCACTTTGTAGGAAAAAATGAAACTTTGCACCGTATCTATGAAGCAAGTACTTGGTTTTTTTAATAGCTCCATTTTATAGATATGGAAACAGTAGATCATGGGATTTACCAGACCAGATGGGACCAGTCCAGCACCCTGTCTATGAGAATAGCTGACACCAGCAGCTTTCCAGGTAGCTGTGAAAACCAGTGCTTGTCAGAAGCTGTTCTGCCAGAAAATGGTGATTTGTGTAAAGCAAAGCACTTTGTGAATGAGTCTACTGACAGACACAACGTAGTTTCAAAACTTGCTCTCCAGGCAATTTGATAGGCATTTGTTTGGCTTGGTTCTTGCTAGCTTGAGTACTTTACTCCTTGAAAACTTACCTGAGAATCAGGATGTCAAGTTTTTCAAGATTATGGCATTAATGCATATCTTCACACCACCCCAGCCTGGGAGACCAGCACTTTGAGATGTCAGGTGTTCCCTGAGGTTGCCTAATCCCAATACTTTGTAATTTAGCTTCCCTGAGATCTGAACAGCAGGCAGAAACAACTGGCTTGAAAACCTGAAAGTTTTGAGAGCTCTAGGTGGGGTTGGCGTCTCTTAAGAATCCTGATACTTGCTGAGAAATGTTGGGGGCATCCAGCATCTTGGGTACTTGGCACTTAGGATGAACCAGAGCTCCTGAGTGAACGCAAAGTTCAAGTTCTGTCCCCACAAAAGTCAAACTCCTGTGGACACCTGTGGGACCAGGATCTCTGGGATTTAGTTGAGCTTCCATCCTGGCTGGCTGGAATATGACTGTACAAGCTGGCTGTTGTGACACAGACCTCTGAGAAATATTATTATATTACTCATTTGAAGACAATTTTGCTATTGTTTTTGTAGCAAAACTGATCCATCTGGTCTGGTCCAACTGGTCACTGGACTTTGACAGGAAGGCTGTTAATGAAGAGTAGATTTGGATCTGGATGTTAGTGTGAAAATTAAGTACTTCTGAAGCATGGCTTGCAGACATCCTTTTAAAGAAGTGGCACAGTTGGGTTTTAATACTGCTAAATACCCGATGCTTTCAGCACTAATATGTCTCAGTCCTTACCTGTATGTAAGAATGAGCTAACTCGCTCCCTTCCCTTCTGTATTGAAATTGCCAACAAAACCAACCTGAGGTGATTTCCCTGAGAAATGCCGCAAATGACCACGTTTCCTAATTGCATTTTGGCCTTATACCTACATGGATCGCATGTAACTTAAGTATCACAGCATCTTATTCACTTGCAGCTACAACACAGTTCTACGCAATAGGCACTTAAAATCTCTTGCATACTTGTTGTATGTGCCTCACCTGTAGAGGTGAGGATTTCAGTCATAGCTTATTTGTTACTACACAGGCATTACTGCTCCAGAAGATATGATGCAAAAATACTATTGATTACAGGGCGTGAGTACATTTCTAACAAAATCTGTGTTCATCAAAATACACCATTTCATCACACATGCTGACACATTTTTACGGAGATTTGATAAAATCTTCGACAGGGAGGTTTATGAAGTCCAAAGCATATTCTCTCTTGCCACTTTCAGAGAAAGAGAAAAGGGGAGAGTTGAGCAGAAAAACAGACTGTTGTGATCTGACAACAAACATTTTGAGACAGATCCACTCTGCAAAAATAATGAGAAGGGTTTCTTTTTGTTGTTTTGCAGAACACTAATTCAAATGCAGGCCTCGAAACAAAACAGTCTTTTTCCTCTAGTTGTTGTGCTGCCTTGGTCAGTGTACTATATTCAACCTTTATAAATGGAGATTTTATTTTGATTATCTATTCTTGTTGGATTTTGGCTACATACAAGTCAACATAACAAAGATGCACAAGCATTTTAAAGAATTTTTCTGTGATAGTTCCTTCATGCAGTGAATCGGCAAAATCTACCATATGTTTGGACTGGAGACACTAGAGTTATTTTTTTATTTGGTGGACAGGGAAAAAGCGGCAGTTTCTCAAGTATCATTCATTGTGTGTTCACTCTAGATATCCTTGAAGAAAGCATTAATGTAAATTACATGGATGAGTTTTAAAGTTAGAACTTGTGTAGCAGATAGGACAGTTTTCTTTCGAAGTCAAATAATGTATCTGCTATAAATTAGATTTTGCTCAGCTATAATGAAATAAGGTAAGGAAAATAATTAACAGTTGTGCCTTAAAACCGTATCTTGATCAAGTTACAGTAGAAGCATTAACAAACTGAACTTCACGGCTTTCTTCTGAAACCAGGTATTATCATCATTATCATCCAATTTATAAAGGTTGAA
>VYZW01003023.1:6996-45804 GCA_013401315.1 Balaeniceps rex | reverse complement strand
ATTGCCAATATACCTGACAAGTCCTTACAAGTCAAGGTATGTCCAGATTCCATACCTGACTTGAAGCAAAGTGCTTTGCTCAGCTTGCTCATTTCCATACCATAACTCACATTGCTGCAGCAGGTCCCGTCTTCTTGTTGGCAATGTCAGCGGATGGAACAAGCCAAAACATTTTGTGTAATGCTTGTAAGCGCACAGAGATTTCATCTGTTACCTTTACAAGACAGAAGTGTGGAAGGCTCTCCCCTCTTTTAGCCTCCATGCCTCACAGGCTGTGTGGCAACACCTAATCCTTTTATAATCAAATTAAACTTGCCTCCACATTCTGACACGTTCCGGGCGCCTGCTACTCCCTGTCCATCGTTACTTGGGCAAGGCTCACAGGTAAGTTGACCTTCTGTGTCTTGGTATGTTCCTGGTGAGCAAGGAACGCACTGATTATGTTCTCCGCTATAAAAGGTGCCCGTGCTGCAGGTAACTGAGAAAAGAAAAGGGGAATCTACATAAGGACTTTCATCTTGATCACATCATTTGCCTTTATATCAAACGTTTAGAGAAGATGGATCTCTTTGGCCCCAGTATTATAGTGGCATATGTTTTGCATATGTTAGTCCAGGATCCTCACCTGATGTAAACAGGCCCATGTCCACTGCGGTCTAGGTCAATTTACATCAGGGTGAGGTCCTTCTTCTATTGTTTAAGCCATTAAATGGCGTTGTGCTGCACTGAAGCATTTATCAGGCATATGTTGTTAATAAAGCTGATGCAGTCTTAAAACAGTATATTGCAGTTTAATTAAAGACAGTGATGCATAATGTATGGGAAGTGATGTGAATTTTTAGTTTACACTAGGCACATTTATGTGTTGTTTTATGGAAGATGACTACAAAAAGTCTGTCGCCGAAGATCAGTTCTAGAGAATTCTGAGGGCAATGTATCCCATGTAATATTTTACATCTCTTGACACTCAGATACCCCAACTGGAAAGCGTTTTAAATATAGATATGAATCCACGTGCTTTTCAGCACATAGCTGCATTAAATGTTTTTCTCTGCTGGATATAGCTAGTTAAAATGTATGGGTTTCTAGACACTAATAGCAACAGTCTTTCAATACAGTTTCTAAATCACTGTTCCTATATGACGAAAACAGCCTCTGAACAAACTCATTAGAGGTAGTTATCAGATCTGCACTAAACTATTTCTTTTTGCTTGTAAATCACTTGGTGTCTAAAAGAAGCTAGAAAAATAGATATGCTGATTTTGAAAAGATGACTCTAAGTGATTAGAAAGCTTGCAGGGCTGAGAACTGCCATGAATAGGCTTGCACTAGCACCTTGCCCTCAGTAAAGCACTAGAGCCTGATAATCTTGGAAAAGGCTTAAAGAAATTAGGTATTTTACATAAAGTTAAAATAGATTTCTACAGGGGTTTTTTTATTGGACCTCTTGAGTGGTAAATATAAATATATCCATGGGTCATGGATTATTTGGTGGTGAGGAGTGCGAGAGAGGCGATATAAAACCAAATACACAGCATCTAGGCAAACACCATTTTATTGTTCTACAAAATTGTAATTATGTTTTCATAAGATGCTGGGAGCAACTGGGAACTAATTGCCAACATTGCCCTGTGACAGGCCTTGATACATACCAGCTGATGGCATGGGAATGTATGCATATATATGCTTCTTTTGTTTTCCTGCAATTATTTAATGAACTCCATTCAAAGTCCTATGGACCATCAGCGGTCCATGCACATATCCTGAGTAATATTGATCTAAATTGTCTGTTATCTCATAGATTTTCTGCCTGGCTCACTAGGGACAAGTTAATTTTGAATTGCTTGTTTTGGGGGATATGGCTGAACAGAGTTGTTGGGACTTACCGCATTTTCCATCCTGCAGCACTTGCCCTGTACTGCAAGCTTCATGCCCTTCAGTAGCTTTAGCTGGCTTCTGAGCCACTTCATATTCTGTCCCAGAAAACTGAATGTAAAATTGCTGTTTATTAATAGATTTCCTCAATGTTTTGATTGCAGTTTGCAGCTTCTGCTCCATCCTTTTCCGAACACAGTCAATGTTACAGGTGTCTAGATGGGAAATGATAAGAAAACTAGAAGCAATTGAGATTCATGTTTAAAAAGAAGCGCTTAACAAAGAGCTTATCCTGCATCGCACTGTGACGCCTCCGTTTCCTTCACTGTCTTCTCCATACAAATTGTAGAAGCAGCTCACTGTATTCAAAATCAGGCCTTTTAAAGGGAGAAGACAGTACACTGAGGTCCAGCAAATTGAGTTTCGCAGCCTGTAAGTGCACACTGAGTGCTGATACCTCTAACATTAAGAAATCTGGTTATACTGAGTGAACGGGGAGAGGGCTGCAGAAAGCATCAATCTAGCCAGCAAAATAAGTTGGCACTGTGCAAGAATGCTGTACTCTGTTGTACAGCGTAGCGGTGACTGCTGCTCTGTGCACTGCTAGAGGAATGGTGAATTTCTCACTGCATTGTATTTCCAGATGTGTGTTCAGTCTGCCACCACTAATGTTTCTGAATTTTCTCTGCCCATGATTTACTCAGTTGATTAGGAATTCTCCCCACTTTCCTGACCAAAATATGAGTGACACAAAGAAAGGTGCTTTCTGGCACGATTACTGTTTGAATCACTTGGCTAGTGAGGTACCCCTCATGGGTTAAGAAACCTGCCTTTGAGGACTGACATGTTTATAGAATTCAGCCCACATTTTTTTTGGCTGGATTTTATAGCATAATATTCCATCTCATGAATAACTTGAAGCAATTCTTCTTCTTCCTGAAGTTTGTTATGAAAACATGAATTTGCCAAATGCATGATAAAAATGTTTGATTCTCAGACTGAAGTTTCAGCAACTTACATTTTGGAGGGTATTTTTATCGTCGTTGTTGCAGAACTTCTATCTAATCCTTACATTCTCTGTGCACCAATTAGCACTTCTGCTGTTTAAAGAAATCAGACTAAATTAAAGGACATGACTTAACTTGAGGCTTTGAAGGAATTTTGCTGCAGGTTCAATCTTTGTTCCTTTGGCTTAATTTCATACCTGATTCCTTTCAATTAAATCTCTGAAACTTTGTATTTGGAAAGGCTGTTGAATGAGGCTTGTGCTAAAAGGTTTGCATGCAGCATCATGAAACAGCATCAAAGAGATTCTAGCAACACACCGAGGAACTGAATTCTGGTTTCTTTCTGCAGACAGATCTTTCACAAACCTGAGACTTCTTCTGACTTCATCTCCACTTCAAATTCTGTGGTGATATGGGACACTTCTTTGGATGGTGACTTGCGGCCTCGGCGTTTTTTCTTGGAGGAATCACACTTGAGATTCACAAAGGTCACCTGGCAGTTGTCTGTACAAGGGAATTGACCTCCTTTGCATAAGAGAAGCAACATAGAAAAGAAATCAAGTAGCAAAGTAGCAAGTGACAGGCTAATAAGCGATATCTCAGCTGGGTTATTGTGAATGCAGCGACAGGCTTCTCAACATTTCACATGCGTTGTTAGATACCTCCTTCTCTGTGCAATTTTGGGTTTGCTCATTTTGCTAGTGAATGCAGGAGGCAAAAATACAGTGTGGTGATGCTAAGCTGCTCAGTGGTACCTCTAATGCCTACAATTTCCTGTCTCTTTTCTGCATAGGGATTAGAAAGCGCTTTACAGGAATTAGTTAAGCAATACTATATACAGTCATTTGATGGTTAAACAAAGCAAGAGAATCAATTTTCATAAATTCATGAGAGCAGCAGGCCTGGGACTGAAGCGTAGCAGTATGGACCTCTAGAAACTACCAGGTGGTGTTCCATCTCTTTCAGCAATGTCAATCACCAGCTATCAAAGGTTTTAAAAGCCTTTGATTGGGAGTTTATGAAAATATATTGGAAGGCTTTATCTGAGGGGAAATCATCAAATCATTTAGGTTGGAAAAGACCCTTAAGATCACTGAGTCCAACCGTTAACCTAACACTGCCAATTCCACCACTAAACCATGTCCCTAAGCGCCACATCTACACATCTTTCAAATACCTCCAGGCATGGTGACTCCACCACTTCCCTGGGCAGCCTCTTCCAATGCTTAATGACCCTTTTGGTGAAGAAATTTTTCCTAATATCCAGTCTAAACCTCCCCTGGTGTAACTTGAGGCCATCTCCTCTTGTCCTATCACAAGCCAGAGGAACTGAATGCCCTTGTCAATTATGTGTAACCACTGAGGAGAAAGGCTACTATCCATTGGGACTCAATCACATAAGAATCCTCTCCCTATATAAAGCAAGCTATGGGAAAAACATCCTTTTTGTGATAGGCGATGGACCTTCCAGGCCAGGGAGAAATTTCTAGCACTCAAGCCACCAGAAGGATTTCATTCCATGTGTGTGGTTGTATGATATAATCTTACTGTTAGACCCAGAAGTTCAGAAGACATAACAAACACAAAGCAAAGCAAGCAAAGGCCAAGGAAATGCATCCAAGAAATACATTCCCATGGTGACTGTATGGACCAAAACCCCCAACTTCTATGACTTTAAAATTGAGTCCGATAATCACATATTATTAAAAGAAGACAATACATAAGAACAATGTAAGCATCTTGACAACTGAGACTTGTCTTAAGCTAATACTTGGAAAATTAGAAAGATAAATGTCTAGATTGCAGGGTAAAGATAAAATATGAGTCTAAACTTCAAAAAGAAAATTTTTAAACCATTGGCATTTTTTTAGGATAGCTATTTTTACTCTTCTCTGTTCAGGGATCATATATGACTCCTCACTCACTAGCAAAAGTAGTGGTAAGACAGATTCACAACAGAGAATATATCGCCAGTCGACATTTGCTGTAAGCTGCTAAGTTGCTTTAGGCAACAATATGAACTGTTGCAATTACACCAAAACTGTGTATTAAAATCCAGAAAATTTCGAGTTAATATTAAATTTAAATGAACTCCAAATATTTTAAGCTGTGGAAATGCACAGCAATAACACCCAAACACTCTTTAATTGTCCCTGTCATGATATCAAGGGGATGAAGGACAAGAAATAAATGTAAAGATCTGTTAAATACATATAACTTTTAAAATCTCTTTTTTGTTCAACTTTAAAAGTGATGTTCAAAGCTAAACCCATACCTAGTCATACTCAGTTTTAAAAACATGTGATTACTTTGATTCAGCCTGGCACAAACTTTTTTTTAATTTCAGATTTTTGGTAATTATGTCTAAATCTTCTAAATATTTTTTCTAACATCATAACTACTCACTCCAACATAACAAAAGATCTAAGACTGTGTAACATCAGATTTTGATTATAACTTTCCTGCTTAGGGGTTGTCTTTGCCACTGCAATGGGGTACTAATCCAGCATAAAGCAAATAAATAATAGCTTTTGTTTTCTTTTATAAACCTCATTTGGGAAAACTAAACCAAACCGACATTGTTTCATGTAACTTTGCATTGGCCATAGCTTTTTGTCTCAGGATATTTCTGCCATTACCAATGCCAGAAAAAGGATCAGCTTAATTTCAAACTCATGTACTTTTGAACAAAGATTTTTCAAAGCAACTGGTAACATTTCAGCACTGTCAGATCCAAACCCAAGGCACTGTTCAAGAGTGTGAACCTTGGCCTGAACTCAAATTCAGATCCAAACATGAAAACCATTACTTTATTTCTGTCTGCTGTGTGAAAACAAAATATGCAAACAAGCAAGCAAACAAACAATTAGAATGCTGTTTACATGTTAGAAGAAACCACATACCTAAAACAGCTTGCTTCCCTGAATCTTTCATTTTTTCTTTGCTGCGAGGCCGTAAATGGCACTTTGCATCTTTAATTTTAAAACGAGCTTTCTGCTTGATTGGAGGGGCTAAAGAATCTGTTGATGTAAAGTAAAAAAAGCTGTCATTTCAGATGCAGATGAAATGAAGTCTGAAACTTAAAAAGACTTAAAAGTCTTCTTGCGACACAGAAAAGAGACAGCCCAAGAGTTACATACCTTGTACAAGAGTATCCATTTCCATAAGTTCATTTTTTCGCATAAGCACTTACTCTTGAGCCCATAAAGATCAATGAATTTGCTAGTATCACACATGCTTTGCACATATGCTTCCCCTCCAGCACGCCTGCACATCTTGGTGGAATTTAGGTTAATTTGTCTCTTACTATGAAAAAGGTTAATTCCTACCTTTTTTTCCTGACTCTCTGTCTGTGACTTCCCACGTTACTTGGCTGTAGTTCTGCTCTTGCTAATCCCAACCAGGAATAAGATTAATTTAGTGGAGCTACGCTGTTGGCAGTTGAAAACCATCCAAAGGAAACGTCTTTATTTGACTGCGGTCTATGGCTTGCAAGCTTTATTCTTCAGCTTTAAATCCAAGTCAGTTATGTCTTATGACTTTAAAGGCCATGCACTGCTTAGAAAATGTAGCTGCTGGCTGGCTTCCTCACAAAGTCCATGGTGGAAAAGGCTGGGCCTGGGCCGTCACCTGCCAGCTGCTGCGGGCTGCACAGGGGACCCCGAGCAGGTGGAGGGTGGTCACAGGTAAATGCCACAACATGGGTCCCGCTTTCCCCGGGAGGGCCTTGCTGAACCGGGACTATAGAGGCAGCCTGCCCCTGTGCCACAGGCAGCCACATCTGCTGCCGTGTTACCTCACTCCACAGCATCGCACCTTCAAGCGCATTCCAAATATATAAGAAATATGTGGTTAGAGAACTGGCAAATTGGAGAGAAGTACAGCAGGTAATGATACGTAAAGTGGGCTGACACTTCCCACTGCTGGATGCTGTTTCAGCTGCTTCTAATTTTGCCAGACTTCAACCCTTTTGAGCTGAACTATTTTTTATGCTGAGTATCAGCTTTAGGACACATTTTGAAATGTCTCTGCAAAAATAATCCAGCCATTTCTGAGAACAAGATGAATGAAACACAGTATGTGCTCATAAAAGTCTCATAACCTTTTTATTGGGAATCCCCAGTAGGAGGATCCGTGCTCCTGAGGAAGAACTTTGCAGGTGAGGGCTGGGACCCACCGTAGCCTTCTGCTCTTGCGCTCTGGTGGGCCCCTCTGGCTCACTTCCAAGTCTGGGAAGAAATGCCATTTTGGTATGCTCGCTATTGCCTTGCTGGACTATGGAAATCGAAGTATTCTAAATATTTGTCCTTATGGAATATCTCTCAAACCTCCACTGCTCCTATACTGACCTACCAACACAACGCCACACCAGAGGGCAACTAAGCACACTCCAGCCCTCAAGGACAGGCTGCAGAAAAGCGAGTGTGCGCATGATGAAGCACAGGCTACCCTAATTCTGGCCTTGTGTAACTTGAGAGCTGGTATGTCTTGCAACTCCCAAATGGTTTGGGGGACCTTGTCACCTACCTCCTAGATGCCAAGGCCCGGGCGAGCAGGAGAGCACCTACCTGCACAGCTGGGCAGGGTCGCGTTGCGTTTCTGCTGAGCTTTGCCTTGCTGGACAGGAACGCCACAGCTCAGCGTGTAGCTGTTCTCTGAATCTGCGGGACAGCACGCAGAGTCAGCGCATGTGGCAACAGCCTCCCAAAGCATCTGCTCCCCTCATCACCCCCAGCATTAACGTTCGGTGCTTGAACAAACTTATTAAGACTGCTACATAAGGAGACATTGTAAGTGCTGAACTTGGATTTAAATGGCTGAAATAGTTTGCCAAAGGCTACTGCTTCACAGTGTTGACTACAAGTTTTGTTTCTTCCAGCACTGAAATGTTAGATTTTATACACAATTCGGCACGAGGTTAGCTGTAAATAATTCCATGGTGCACAAGTATAAAATATTTTGTGCTTGTCCATGGCAGAGCCCTTGTGCTTTGATCGTCTCTGTAACTGAAAAAATAAACCACGTACTTTAGTAACAATTTTAGCTTCAGACTCTGGCAGAATTTATTGGCAGAAACAAAAAGATAGCATACTTAGAACCGTAACAGGGTTTACATACTGCACAGATAAAGCTGTGTATTGGTGCATACAAATTAGATAAATGCACGGTTCCAGTAATTTCTGCTAAACTGAAAATAAAGTGTGAACAGCTCTACTGCATATAATGCCAGGACTAACATAAAAAGTAGACACCCCTGTGGAAAATAATCCTGTGTCAGAACCAGAACATATAAGAAAAAGTAATAGCAACCGCCTGCCCCACCTGCCCTGCAAAACTATGTAGATGAAAATTACCTGTAGCAAATGGTAAAAAAAAAAAAAAAAAAAAAAAAAGGGCAGGGGAGAAGATGAGATGCCTGAGTTTCTATAAACAACAATGCCTGCGTTTCTATAAACAACAATGCCTGCGTTTCTATAAATAACGCTCAACTGAACTATTACCAACAAAATTTATTAAAAACCAGCAACTGCCAGCAGCTAATACAGAGAGATGTTTTTTCCATACAGCCTCCTGAGCCAGATTTAGTTGCATCCATTTTGTATGAGACAGTAAGACAGGTTTAAAGCTGTTGCTATGTCATCCTTTGCTCCACTGGCTGAGCTGACGCCCTGGCTGGTGTGGGAGCTTGATCATGTGCTGTGGCTGCCACAGCATGAAATTGCCCAGCATGTCCCACTCCTCCTCTCCTGCCCTTGCCTCACATTGTGCTCAATGAGTTCCTCAAGGGAACCCTCAGCTTTGGGAGTCGTTTTTGCTCCTGCTCAATCACACAATTACAGGGTATTTCAGGCCATGATGCAGAGTCCATCATTTTAAGCAGATGCCTGGATTGGCACAGGGGACTCTACCCATATTGAAAAACATGTTACTAAAAATTAGCAGGAATTCACTGAAACCAACTGTTCAGTTTTCCCCCCACTTTTGACATAGCAATTTAATATATTAAAATTTTTCTTTTGCACCATCTGGTTAAGGTAGTTGTGTGTCTCAGATTTTTGTCAAAATTTTTCCCCCAAAATGACATTTCAAATTAAACAACTAAGGGCCAAACCTCTAATGTAACTGATGGTCAGCTCTTCTTGTATTTAATGATGTTGCCCCAATTTAATTTATAATGATGTTTTGCTCATTTACAGTTGTCCATAACAAAAACTGGATGCAAGAGTCATGAATACATTAGCAGAGAAAAAAAGTCATCAAGTCACATTCTAGACTTAGGAGGACAAATATTTTGTACGAACCTGGAACAAAAAGAGTATTGGATGGGCATGACAGGAAGCAGCTCTCTATGCCTCCTGTCTTACTACACACTAGCTGAGCCTTGGGAGTTGGTTTGGCATTCGGGAGGCATTTCACCATCTCTGAGGAGGAAAAAAAAAGAAAGAAAAATGAAAAAAATCAGGCACTGCCCAACCCACAACCTTGTGCATCCACTTGCTTACAGCGGTGAGGAAAGGTAGAAGTGGCAACAAAGCAAAATCACAGGCCCAGGCATTTCTGAAATAAGCACATAATAGGGAGAGAGTATCTGGATCTTGAGCTTGGACTTGGAAAGAAAATTCCTCCACGTTTTTAGACCTAAACTCTAGATCAGTCTTTCCCTCCTGTCCTCCACTTTGGGACTGTTCAGGTCCAGATCTGCACTCTGAAAGGCAGGTGTCTCTCTAATTATGAGCACAATTCTGTGTGCACAACCTGATCACAGAAGCGACAGGTAACTGATGACCTGACATGTCCTCTCCCCCCTTTTGGAGGTACAGCTCTCTGGTTTAACAGGCCAAGTACCACACCGCGCACAGGAGTCACCCTCACAAAGATCTGTTTATTTAGATGACCGCTAAAATGGTATTTTCCACTTCTCACTCCAACTCTTTCAGACTTTTTAATTTCAGCTCCATGCTCAAGCTTCTGGAAGTAGAAAACTTCCCAGCCAGGCAGAGGTGAGGCAGGACATGCTGGGATGAAGATGGATAGTCCCACTGGTCCTTTCAGCCACTGCTGAAATACCCCAAGCAATGCTAGAAGGGACACTGACAGACATAGACATCAGCCATTTCTCATCAGCGCCCACTGCATGAGGCACATTGCAGTTCGTGCAGTGGAAATACCAGCTTCTCCTCTTGGCTTCATGGCAGGGTGAAGACAGAGTATCCTGCAGGTCTCACAAGCCGCTCTTCGTATTTGAGTAAGGGATGGTTTGTGTTTTAGCTGAAACTACATAAAGTTGTTACGAATTGTTGGACCAGTCTCCGCTTCACCCTGAGATGATGCTATGCTACTGATAATTATAATCCTGCATTTATTTTAACTGGACACCTTTTGGGACTGAAGTGTTACTTAGGAACACGTTTCTCCACACAAATGATGAGGTTCATTCTCGGCTGCAGCCGGCAGGTGCCACCACTACCTGCACTGAGGCAGCCTCACCACTTCCCTCCTTCCCCCAGAGGTTTAACCTCTGCACTGACTGCTGGCCAAGCACAGCTGGGCACCCCTTCAAGCAGATATTTCACACTGCATCAGCTGGCTAAATCTCAGCCAGGTGTCTGTAGAGCAGTTCTTGCTTCAGCCCCATAAAAACACCTCTTCAGGTACACATGCTTTTTCTCTGACTGGTTCTTGCCCTTTCTTCCAAACATGCTCACCTTACAAGATGGGACTTGGCTGACACGTTTTGCTCATGGATGACCGTGCTGCTGCAAATGTCATTTGTCCTACCCCTCAGCTCACCACTGAACCACACCAAAGTAGGGGGAGATCAGAGCTGCAGCATCCGAGTCCAGTAGGATGCAGCCAGACTGGTTTGGGTCCACCAGGGTTTGGGAAGAGCCCAGTAAAGCTGGGATGAAACAGACCAATTCAAATGCAGTAGCTGGAATGAGCCTTGGCCTGGCTTGGCTTGAGTGCAGAGGAAGGGTCCCAGCAGCTGCCAGCTGGGTTGTATTCCTGGCCTCACTAGTGATCAAATATAAAATATACAAGTCCCTTGAACACGCCTGACGTTTCCATCTCAAGTATGGGAATAATCATCTGCCACTTGCCTCCCTCCTAAGGCCTTTTATATTACTTCGGTGATGTTTATAAAGAAATTATTTCTTTGGACTGGGGAGATAACACAAGCACAAAGTGTCATTGCTGAGCAAAAGAGGATTTTCTTACTGCAAGTGTCTCCAAATCATGTGGCATTCAGGATCATTAGATATCATTCTCCCCCTTTTTATTGTGCTTTTATAACAATGTACAACGCAGTTTCCTCTAAACAATGTTGGTAATAAAGGCAGGCGATCAGCAGGGAGATGACACTCATTTTAAGCCTCATTAAATTCATCAAATAAAACAGTGCATATCAATAGAGAAGGGTGTTCTATTTTCAGTCTTCCAGCTGAGTATTACAAATAATGAAGAGAAATTTACAACTAGGAAAATATTCTCAATACAGTCTCTTGCCATGGGAACAGCATTCTTAGTTGGTTGAGAGGGAATATAGCACAAAACTTCTGTGGTCTAACTATATACCAGACCTCAACAAATTTTAGTCCCTGCTGTTAATTTACCAATTCCTTTCCAGAGGACTAACTGGTACATTGCAAGGGTGACCCAGTGGATAACTGAAAAAACAGAGTTAACCATTTCTTACTCCTATAGTACTTGTTCTCTATATAGCAATGAAGGTAATTTATGTAAAGCTAAGTGGGAAAAATGAGGTACTTAGTTGTGGTTGAGAAGACAGTCAGTGGCAAAGGCTGAAACCCAACTTGACATCCCCCTTCCCCCATCTTGACTGTAAAGTGCTTTCCATACTGCTGTATCCATGTGAGTGGCAAGATGCCATAATTGCGTGATCATGCAAGAGACCAGTGCAATGCTCTCTACTCCACACTACAGTGCTTTCCCTCAATGTGTGCAGAGATTCCCTTAAGTAATGTCCCCCTTTATTGCTCTGTTTTGCTCCCAGTTAGGTATCAGGCATCAGCCCCAAATGTGTCTGTGAGAACCAACCAAACAAAATCCCACAACCTAAATTTGACTATGCAAGACCTAAGGTATGCTATTCCCATTAAAAAACATGAAAATGGAATTAAAATATCTCAGAAATACTTTGAATGGCTGTAGCTATGGCCAAGATTTGCTGTGCTTCAAATTAGACCCCAGGGAGGAAAAAAAAAAGTCACCTACTTAAAGGTTACACAAGAACGATGACTAGAACAGATATTCAGATTTGCCACAAAGTACGTGGCACTAGCAGCAAGTGCCATCATTTTAGCAGTCTCAGGATTTGTGCTCATTGCAATTAATACTTTTGACACAGCTACTGTCAGTGCTTTATATTAAACAGAATACCTTTGGTGATAACTTGAAAAACTGGGGTATGGTGCTGTGAATGTAGGTAATAACCTGAATACCATGTGCTATTTGAAAACAGTTAAATATTTTGAATACTCTAAATGTCTCTTAGAGCGAAACAGAGTTATATCTGAGGTCACAGAGATGGATGTCAAGGAACAAAAAAAAAGAAAAGGAGGAAACTATAAAATACATAAAATAATAATGTAGGAAGACTTAGATTTGTGTGAACAGACTCATAAAATAACAAAGAAAACTCAACACAAATAAAATCCAACATATTGCCCATTCTTTAATCCACCTGTAGTTATATAATAGTCCATGGATGGCCAGGTACTAAAGGCTAAAATGAATTTGTGGATCTGTACTGTGAAAATGCAGCATCCCTCAGACAAAACCATGGGCTTTTCCACCCTCCTGGAGAACAGGAGCATCACCACAGTCATCTCTGAGTCAGTCTCCCACACTTACCAACGCAGTCCTTTTTATTCCAGTGCAGTTTCTTTCCAGGTGGACAGACACACTCATAGCTCCCCATTGTATTAAGACACCCATAGTCACAGCTACCATTGCTGATGCTGCATTCATCAATATCTGAAATGTAATTAAAGTTGAGAAGAGTATTAACCGTATGTGCACATGTATACTGTGCATTAAGATATTATGTGCATAAGGATATCTGTTTTCTCCTATATCTTTTATATTTCAGTCTATATAAACATGTATAAATGCTGACAATACTCACGTCAAACAATTTTATGTACATTGAATGTATTTGTCCTTAGACACATACTTAGCTCCTACTCTTCCAGAGATTTATGCATATGATACAATTTACTTGCCAGGACTAGCTACAGTGAAATTCTTGGAAGTACTCACAAGATACAGAACATGCTTGAAAGTCTCTGCAGCATCTGGATAATAAAGTATATTGCATTACATGGAAAAATGTCAAAGGCATAAACATCTGTGAGATTCGATCACTTTTGCATAACAGGGAGATAAATTCTCCATAGTGATTCACAGAGTTTGCTTTTAGAAATGATTCAGATGGAGGAAACTATATATTTGATAGGAACCTAGCAGCTGAAATGTAGTTTACTTAGTCTTCTACTCCTCAAACAAAAAGGTAAAGAAAGGTAAGAGCTTGCAAGAAGGCAAAGCAATTGCCAGATATTTATCACTGATATTTCACAGAAAATCTTTCAACTTCAGATACATTAGAAAAGTATTTAGTTAATATGAGGTATAACCTTTTTAGTCTATGCAATCAGCTTTTGTATACTTGTGCTGACATGGCCGATCTCTCATCTCCTCTCCTCCCACCACCAGAAAGGATGTTTATCCATCACACTCAACAGGAGTGGTGCTGCCATGTATTCACCTCTGGATCACGCTCAGGCACAGGCCAAAATTGTGATATGGCACCAGTGAGCCATCAGTTGCGCATTGCTGCTCCAGACTCTTTGATTTACTAGTATAGCCATAACCTAAAAGCCCTTGGTTATGGACCACAGCCCTGTTATTTTAGGTACTGCACTAACCTCAACAACAAGTGGTTTCTGCCCTTTGAACGCAGCTACCCATCTGCTTGCTGAAACGGTGGTGTTACTGTGATAGACTTTCACAAGGCATGTAGGTTGCGCCATTTGACATATGCTCAAATGAGCTAGAATGACACCAAATCAACATGAGATATACTGAATTGCTAATACTCTGGCTTAATGATAGGCCTCAAAACGTAACTGTAGAAGGAAAATTGTCACATGACATTATTTACTGGGGCAGCTGCTGGAATCCAGAAACGACTGTCTTTTTCTGATGCCTGTGTGGTTAAGCAAAAATCTAGAAAACATGGAATACGTGCATAAAAGAAACTGAGAAAGACACCCTAATACAACAGGCATGTTTTAGAAAACATTACGATTTTTGAGTCAGAGTCAGGACATCTGGAGGTCCTGGGTCAGCAGTTCCAAAAACTGATGAGGGAGATAGTCCCAGAAAAAACTTTTTCTGGGAAATTTTGTACATAGTAGCCAGGCTTCTGCGGAGTGCAACAGGGGGATCTGCTTGCTAACCCATACTTTAAAGCACACATTTAGTCCACAGTGCTCCCGCCACTGAACTCTGGCCAAACTGTTCAAACACGAGCTCTTGCTGTCAAGTACCGCAGCCCAGAACCGAGCACCTGAAGAAGCAGCCAAATTCCCAAAGGCGTTGAACAGTCCTGCTGATTCTACTGACTCTCCTAAGGTCACTTAATGAGCCAATATATACTGCAAGTAGGGCTTTACATAAACAGGTGGTGTAAGCGCTAGCACTGTCCTTCTAAAAGATTCCCTTATGATACATGACTTCTGTTACAAGAGATGTCATGAAAAGGATCCCAGAAAGAGCAACAAGGGTTGCACCTCAGCATGGAAGGCCCAGAACAAGGACACTGCCATGTAGTTTATTAATTACTAGTAGAGGGGAAGCAAGATGGAGAGAAAGCTTATTAAGAGGCAAGCTTGCACCAAATCTATTTGAAGGTTCTCATTATTTCTCCCTAGTTTTGACTTCTGTTCAATGCCACATGGATGGCAGCCAGGGCGAGTTATTTGTTCCACTGTAAACATCACTCTCCAGGGGCTGACTAAAACTAATGATAGGCCTGAGTGGCAAAGCCTCAGGACCCGGACAAGTCTGGATTCAGAGCTGGGATTTTGGATCTGCCCATTATGGAAAAAAGCAGGAGGTTTGGATTTGGTTGTGCTTTTGCCTGAAGTTCAGCACTGCGTGTTTCTAGCTAGAGTTTTGGTCCTACTTCAGTCTTATTTAAAAGACTAAAGCTGAACTGAGGCTGAAGATTATTTAAAGACTCAGGCTGAACCCAAACTTTGAGCCTTTCCCTAAATTAATAAAGTCATTAAGGAACTAACTGCGAAGCTGAAGATCAGCCTCTCCACACCCCACATAGGTCCCCAAAACTTTCAGACTCTGATTTTGCTTTCAGAACTGCCCTTAAGTGGAGTCTTTTTCCAAGCTCTTTCCTTAGATGGACTCCTATTTCTCTTCCTGCCTGCCTCTACTATACAGTGAATTCACTTGTTACTTATCCTGCTCTACACAAAAGATACTAACATATAGCTCCTACACCTACAGCTTCTCCCAAAGAGAAGCCAGACAGAGATGTCATTAGCAGTGTCTCACATTAACCGTACAAAATCAGGTGAACTCAGCACTCGGACAAGTGAGGGGCTAGCATCTGTTTCTGCTACATCAGTTTTCATGGCTCAAACTGAATCACACGGGAACGGAAACAACATCAGCCTTTAACTGTATTTTTTGACTGAGTCTGTAGCACGATTTACTCAGGAATACAGAGAGGACAACTCTTGCATATAATACGTACCACAGTGCCTGCTCCACAAATTAAGAGCTGCTAGGGCCCAACACTGTTCTCAGCAATCCCCCTAACATACTATCCCTGGGCTAAGTCTGACTCAGATCAGAACCTGGCCTGAACACAAGGATTTTGTGGGTTCAAAGTCAGGGCTTTGATGCAATCTTTATTTAGTTTGTATCTTGAATAATTTGGATAATTACATAATTAACTATTAACCATCTTTTAACTAAACAAACCCATTTAGTTTTACATTTAAAAAATAGCATGGACAGTTTCTTTTGTGTCAGTATTTTCTAACAAGTAATTTAGATTCAGGGCTTTCAGGCCTTATTATAATTTTCTCTTGTCACTTTTGTTTGTGTGATGCTGACCTGATTGGCTAAAAGCATAACTCAGACTTCATACACTTAACAAATCCCTCAAAAACCCCCTTTGCTCTCCTCCAACCAGTGTTCTAAACACAATCAAAACCTACCCCACTTATTAAACCTTCAGGCAGGAGACCACAGCAATACCTGGGGGTATTAGCCAGGCCGGTGGCAGGCAGTCTTGTACTGTGACACCCCTGGCAAACATTGGACTTAAATATTTGAGTGCTCTGAAATTCTCCTGCCTTGATCAAGTAGAAGTCGAACCTCTAATTTGGTCATTGTGGTAATACTGCCCTATGATGCACTTAAAAAATATCCCTCTCCTGGATAACCAAACATTACAGCACCAATTCTTTCCAGTTATGCCAAAAAGGCTGAATAGCTGAAGTAGCTCCACAGAAGATGGGAAGAAGGTACCCCACAGCCTTCCATTATGAGCTTCACAGCCAGTTTACGTCACAGACTGGTAAGGACAAATACCAATAGAGCCAAAATTTGTAAACTTTGTAAAGCTGACATCCTTCTCCTACTCTCTTTGTTGCCTATTATTTGAAGCCTTCCTTCTGTAAATACAATTGTGACTAACCTCACTCCTGTGGAGGTACCGATTGGTACTCTGCACTTCTAAACTCCGTAAGGGAGCTTACCCTGTACAGTGCGATGAACCCCAGCCATGAGGCTGCTTTTCGATGGTTGTGGAAGAACGGCTGCATCCATGCAGCACTGGATGCAAGAGTCACAGCTGCAGGCTTCTCGTCTATACTGAGGCTGCTATGTACCACCATCAACAGATGCAAAGACACTGTTTTTTATTTATGTTCTTCTCCTGGGAATGCTTCAGCAAATTTGAGATGCTGAAATTTTAGTCACACCCACCTCATGCTATTTTAGCTTTATTTTACCTTCATTGGTTTAATCTTCTTCAGTTCTAAAATCTTCAGCTAAAAGAATGTGTGGCTCAGTAAACAGTTCACAAAGCAAACAAGCAAACAGATAAGCAAAACTCAGTTTCCAAACCTCCACAGTGCGTCAGTCCGTACAAGGTGTAGCCTTTATGGCAGAGACATTCAAAGCTTCCAGGGTAGTTGATGCACGTGTGATCACAGGTCCTTTCAAAGGAACACTCATCTATATCTGAATTCACAGAAAAAGCATTAAGAAATTAGAATTCAGTTAAACTGAATGGCTGGAATTTCATATTTAGTTGCAACATCTTGTTACTGATAAAGTATCAGGTATCATCCCAGGTAAAATCTGAATAAAATATCATTCACATTGCTCTAGTGCGTTATAAAGAAAGGACTTGGGGGTACACAGAGAAAGGTAAGAAAAGGTAATTCAAGAAAAAAGATGAATACTGTATTATATATGTTCACCATTAGATGGCAGCCTTTAACTTCTGATCATATTTACCCACAGGGCTGTGGGCGTATTAAGGTTTTGGGGGGTTAGTGGCACAACGGAAAAAAAGTTTTGGGTTGAATCAAGTCATTCCCTCTTTCACTGACCACTCCTCTGACATCTTCCCCACCAGGACAGGGAGTCAGTCGCAGACGTCTGCTCTGCCTACGCAAGGCTGTACAGACAGTTGCACAGCTACAAGGGGGGTAAGCAAAATAGTGCCTGAGAATAAGCCAGTATCAGGAATGGACGAGCTGCACCTAAGACACGGGAAATCTTAGTCCAAAGTCCACATTCTACCTAATTCAAGAAAATTTGACCTCTTCCCCTTAAAAAAGTCAGGCATCTCTAATTATCACTGCTCACTAATGTGAAACCCTTATTTACATAGTCTCTTCCATCCAGCAGCCTACCAAGAAAGCAATTAACAGCACATTGCTTCAAAGATAGTACAAAGGTTCTGCTGAGCGGGTGATATAAAGGTTTATTTGACAGCAGTCATGATGGAATGGACTTGCTGAAAACTGTTACATTAAAGGTACCTTAAATAGCAATGTGTGCAAAATAACAACACTTTTGAGTGAATTTTATCCTCAAACAATTGTTTTTTTAAAAATCCTCTTCAGTGATTAGTTTTTCTGTTAAAAGGTCAGAGAAATTAAAACAAAGGCACTATTTGACAGTGGTAATTTCAACAAATTTAATTCCTCCAATATTCCTGAGGTATAAATGAATGGAATAGTATTCCTCTAATAGCTTGCACACTTTCTAGAGTTGCTTATTAAGAACATAACCTGAGCAACACCGTTCCTATATATAACTTGGACTTTCATATTGTACATGCGTAGAAAGCTGTGGATGCTTGAAAAAACTTGAAAAGTCACCAACACTTAAGGGTATGCTACTCAATTCCTACATCCAAGTATTATTTATATAGTTTTGATGTTTAATGAAACATTCTAGGTCTCATCCTGCTATTATAAATGCAAATACTTTACTTCAAGAACTATAAAATTAAGATTTTGTGTACGTGTACACAAACCCAAAATCTGTGTGAGAATTTATGCACAAATTTAGAACGTTGTAAACAGCTGTATTTTATATGATCTCCAATTTTAAGTGTTTCAAAACATTCATACAAAACAGAATCCACAATGTGGAAAGCAACTGTTCAGGCAAATGCGTAACATAAAACGAAATACACAATGAACAAAAATCTATGCTATCCAGTTTTATGTGTGCATCACAACCACTTCTTATGATCAAGTAGCCAAAACCAGACAACTGAGATTTTCTTTTTTTTTTTAAATCTATTTCATTTTAATGCATTTTCTATGCATTTAAAAATATCATTATTTGAGTTCCGAAAGTAATTTCTTTTTAAGGTTTCCTTTATAGTCTTGGAAATATGCAGCTTTTGAATACACATAAATGGCAAACTGTTTCAGTTTTCTCTAAATAAATACATAAAGTAAAATCATTTGGGAATGAACACTGCAGTTACAGTTTTAAAGGATTTTGAATGCATAAGAAGCCAAATCATACATTACGGTTTCATTCATGTGTAGCCTTGTTCGCTATATGGTATTGCAGCAAGTGTACAAAAGCAGTTCATTTTCTGGCCTCTGACTTACCTTGGAAGGCTCTTTTTCAAAAATAATTTCATATTTCTCAATAGCGATCTTACCCTGTACTAGTTTAGTCAATGGGGTTTATGTGTTGCTTTCACACACACCGCTTTGTGTTGTTACGTATTATGGCTTAGGCCTTTACAGGCTTTTCTTTACATTAAGAAGGATGCATACCCCTCTTTGCCCGTGGAAACAACAGTCTGTCTAGTAATATGACCGGTCATCTGCTTGCCAAGTAGCAGGCACTCACGACGGACAAATGCATTTCTATTACATGAAATATCAGCTACTCATAAACTTATATTGCTTACACTGGCTGGCAGACACTGAAACAAACACTTTTATTATAATACAAAAACTGCTATTAAAAGCTTTTTTGCCATTTAAACCCCTCATCCCACCTCCTGCTGCTGTTCTCATAAATTCGACCTCTGCTGAATTCAGCATCTTGCTTTGGCTGATGGAAAGCCTCCATGCAGATGTTTCCTTGCTTAACAACAAGCCCCTAGGCCCCCTCTCCTCCTTGCCTGTGGAGGGCAGGGCTAGGCACTGCCTAGCTGAGCTTTCTGCAGCGCCCTATCTGCAGAATCACCAGTCCCCTGAGGAATTCAGCACTGGTCATAGAAAAGGGAAAAATATGCACCACGTACTCTTCACTAAAAGAAACTGGTGGTGTGATACAGGATGCTGAAATCCTCTCGCACCTTTTTTTTTTTTTTTAGAAACTGAAATCTGTGTTCTGGGCGCTGTTACCCCCTGGCTCCCAGAAACTTTGAAGTTGGCCCTCACACCTTTGTGGTGCTCCACAATACTTCTCCATATTTACCCTGAAAGGCTGTGCTTATTTCCCACCACCCTCATGAGACAGGTATATCTCGTAAGAGACTGAGGAGCAGGGAGTTACACCTGGTTTTCACATTCACAGCCCTGGGTTTCAAATCCTGCTTACCACACAACTGGGAACGAACATAGGTACCTAAATCTTGTCTCCTCTGTACAAACACTACTACACAATCTGGTTGCATTATCCACTGAAGAGAAGCCCAAAAATACAAAGTGAGATGTGGCAGGTTACAGCTAGGGAACTGAGAACAAATAATTTCTCTTTCACTTTTGTGGTCAACACCCCCTTCCCCCCCAAACACATGTACACACTCAAACACACACACATTTTTGTATTGGGTCACTCTAAATTTCCCCCCTCCCACACACCAAAATAAATACTGAGAAGTTAACTTTCTGGGCCTAAGGTGCTCTTAAAATGATTTAAAGTTATTTAAATTAAGTTTTTGAACTGTCTTAACATGAAAAGCCAAAATGTTTTGTTTTCGAGGAACTGCAGTGGAAAACTCCAACTTGAGGTTGAAGTTTCTATTCTATTTTTAGTTGAATTTGGCATGAATTCACAAACAGTCCAAGCTGTCTGAGAAAATTTCAGATTTGCTAATGCACTTACTTGACATCAAACACTTTTTTTTTTTTTTTACTTTCACTTAGTCAAAAATTCATATCACATTCACCACTGTAATCAGCATATGCAGTTGTGTCGTTTCAGCATATTAAGAGATGGCTTCACAGCTTAACTGTTTGAAGCTTACAGGAGCTATGGGGCTAAATTCATCTCTGGTAGTACAGGACCAGTTTCCTGCCAGAGGCAGTATTTTTTTAGGATTAGTAACGGTAGCATATAAACTCTAAGGTGAGGAACTCCCTAATTCACAGCAAATGACTCAGTGGAAGTGCCAAGTTCACGGGTTGGAGCAGATGACCTCCAGAGGTCCCTTCCAACCTCCACCACTGATTCACGCGCACACCGGCAGTCCCAGCCCTCTCTAAAGGCACCCTCTATGGTGTCCTGTGCTACTGAGAGCTCTCCTTCCAGTCGCTGTTTCCATGACATCAAGGCATCATCTCAGGCTGAATAAAGTCCAACATCTCTTCTATCAATCCATGTTCTCATCTCCAAAGAGAATGTTTGAACAGTGGAAGCACTCCTTCATTTTTGCCTAGAAGGGATTCGACTCGAAGATGTTGTTCAATGGTTTAATAAAAGCGCAGGATTTCCCTGTGTTTTTGAGGGAAGCAATTGTTGCCAACGGTGGGCATGCTTGATAATATTTGTTTGGCTCTGTTCCTATTATTTCAAGTCAGCGTTTGGATTTTATTGTTGATTTTTCAATCATACTTAGCATTTTTCTTTTTAGTTCATGCTTTCACACATTGAACGATCCCATAACGACCTTTATTTTTCTTGAATATAATGTTTGCTAGTATGTGTCAGATTGTCAGTACTGGAAAGTAAAGTCTTCCACCTATCTCCAGAAAGGAGCTGCCACAGATCAAATTTCTTCTAAGTTTCCTCACACAGATGCGTCTCAAAGGTGACCTGAGGGAGCAGGGAAAAAGCAGCTCATTTTCCACGCTCATTCAAGTCCCTGCCCTTTCCACTGATGCTGCCAGTAGACTCCCAATTACAGTAGCACCAATTGTTCTGGTGGTTTGTGTGATGTGGACACTGACTCATTTGTGGACGTAGAGTGCAGGGCACCAAGAAGCCATCACAAAGTAATGATTTTTGCTAAGTCTGAAACGGAGCTGGATTCCTACCAGCAGCTCTGAAGTGAAAGGCTCCTTTCTGTACTCTGTTTCCAGCCCTCAAATGCAGTCCCCTGTATTCTTGATTGTCATTGCTTTCTCCTCTGAAATAAATTTCAGAGTAATTAAAAGAAACCAATGATCAGGAAATTAAAGTTTAATGCAGGACATTTCTGAAAAGCATTGGCATTGCAAGCAAGCAGCTCAACACTAAACATATACAGGTGAAGCTAGTAAATAGCACTGAATTTAGAGGTGTTTTGAGGACTGCAAACTGATGTAGAAACTGCTATGACTCCCTGACAGAATGTACACATGCAAAATTCACTCGCACAGAGGCACACGTGTGATTTGGGGGTTGTGGTTATAGAACTGAATGCCCAATCTCACATTAAAAATTTACTGCAAAAATAAGGATTTCCCCCTCTCTTTCTTCCTTAATATAATTTTGTTCGTTAATATTAGTAACAAGTGAAGAAATAATAACAAGTGAAGGTTAGAGAAAACCAGCGGTCATCATGACAGCTTTTCTCCGAGACATACATTAAGCAACTAGGTTAATTTATGAAACTGGGAGCCTCCTTCCAAAACACAGGCCACATATGATGCTTGAATAAGAGTTTGGTCTTGCTGCTTGGAGTATTTTTCATGTGGTCTAAAAATAAACATGGCAAGGGGAGATCTGTTATTTGATGGTGCTATTTGTGCTACAGAGAACAAGGCAGGAGGGGCTCAAAGACAATCAATAAAAGCTATAACAGGGATTTGGGACAGAGTGCAGACTGTAATGATTCTGCAAAGATTAATTAATGATTAAGCAAAGAACCCATCTTATATTTGATTTGTCTGTGTTCAGAGAGGCAAAACATGAAGTATACACTAGATCACTGCATATATGCAAAATATATAAATTAAATTTAAATATACTATTTCAAATAGAAATAAAATAGAAAATAAATACTTTTTGCTTAGAAATATAAAGTGAAATAAAAAGAAAGGGAAATATCTATCTCTACTATCAATTCCTTCATCAGTAGAAGTGACTCATGACACCCTAAATGCTGGTAGATCACTTCAGTCAAAAACGGCCACAATATTACAGTAATACTTTGAGGTGCTATCACAGTCATGACTCCATACACTCCCAATCCTCCCAGTTAGCTCAAGTATACCTTCATTATGGCAGCAAAGATTTATGTGTATCTCATAACTGCTGCCCAGGATGCTGTGAAGAAGGTACACAGCAAGGAATCTGTGGTTTTCAGATTCATGCATTAGTAGTGTTTGACCCCCAGGCTGGAAGCGATGGCCCAGGTGTCCCACCATTGCACACCGCAAAGCCACCGCTCAGCACAGTGGGGTTATCTCCTAACGTGGCCACCTTCTCCTAATGCAAAAGTCTACAATACATAGTTTTAGTTTGTCCATCTCACCCTTGGTTTATTCTTAACCCCCAAGCCAAACGCAGACTCAGTGTGGAGTACCCCACTCAACCGATCACGCACACAAGCCAAACTCAAGGCTAGTCAGAACATTGTGTTCACTTTTCTCAGCTTCCAAGTCATCAGCTCCTCTGAGAAACAGAGCCTTTCCTTTTTCTCATTCATTAAGCACACATACATAGAAACTCTAAAGAAGTGTTACATGATGTTTTTAAAAGAAACGCTAATGCTTTTTTATATGTATTTTGGCTAAAAGTTATTTTCTGTCTTCCCCACTCCCCTCTGATTTCTGCAGGGAACTGATACCACCCATGTAATGTTGTTCACCTTACAGCCTAGCCAGCGTGGTTTCCAACAATATTTGACAGACATTAGGGAAACCACATATCTTAATCTGAGTGGTTGCTGGACCGTAGGGAGTCATGATTCAGGCTATGTTCTCCAACAAATGCTGGTTTAAATTCAGTATTGGGAAAGGTATTATTTTGCTACAGCAGCCATACGATGGGGTTTCCACCACATCTCACGTTTTCTGATCCACAGACTTACCCCTGTTCACAGTTAGTAAAAATGCATCCTCCATCTGAGAATGTAACTCTCTGATACACATCCAACACTGACCAGAAGGAATGGCTTATAGCTAACTTCTCCTTATGTTTCAAAGTCTACAATAATAAAACCAACAAAGAGAAAGCACGGAAAGATGTAGTAATGTACAAACCTTCTACTTCATTACCTTCCCACTGAGTGCTTCTGGAGCAGGCTAACACAAAGGAAAAAAAAAAAAGCCATAACCCCAAACCTCTAAAAGTAATTGAAAAACCACACCCATTTAGACTTCCCACTGCATTACTGACTTGCAATCAAGTCAACTTGTTGCTGAGACTTAATTGTTAATAACATACTAATGACCTGCAGAAAAAACAGATCTGGCATTAATTGCTATACTTTTAATGTGAATGTAAGTGCCTAAGTAGCACAGTCACATGTTGTATTTCAGAAATTTAAGTGGGAAACTGTCCATTATGACTAACATTGACTTGGACCAGAGCATGTATTTATTTAAGAGCTTTATTGCTCACAGTTAACTATGTGATTAGTGAAGACCAAATGTAACACACTAATCAGGGAATGAAAGACTTCTGAAGGAAATTGATTCTGCTCACAAGGAAATGTGCTTTTTATTAGAGATGATTTGTTCTTAGAATGCAAAGTGGTAGTAAAACAAATAAATGTATATAAACTGCAAAAGAAACCTGCAAAATATACTCGAGACAGAGGCAATAAATAATTAGAAACCTGTGACTTATTATGTAAGCATCCCACAGAGGAGGTATTTCAAGGGTTTAGCAGTACAAAATGAAATGACTATTACTTAGCTTCAGGGATAAGCACACAGTAGCAGTCAGTGGCAAATTCTGCAGAATCTTTGCTTCCTACTCACTCAAATACAGGTAAGACCACTCTTCCATGCATTATTTAAACATGCTGCCACGGTTCAGTTCAGGAACAGAAATTTGCTTGTAGCAAATTAGAGCTAATCTAGTTTCCCCAGACCAGAAAAAGCATTTAATTGTACCCTTGATTCACTTGTACCACCAGTGTGTCTCTGATCTCTAGCAACAGATACAGGCAGTAATGCTACAAGCAGGTGATGCTGTATCACAGGTCTGTGTCTCGGTCCACGTGGGAACCATGGAAATCAATGAGGACCTGCAGTGGCACCAGGGTCATGCAGATGTGCCTCCAGTCAGATTCCCACTGGAGGAATTTGGGCTCAATTTTGCTTCTGCTCTGCAACCACAGAAGGTACTTGCTGCCCCAGAGGGCAACACTTTCTAGCATGGCAGTGGCGTAACACTGACTTCAGTAATTACGACACATTCCTTCCTCTGGGTTCAACATGCTGAAGTGGCTGCTTTCTTGCAAGCTGCTTAGCAGCCTGAGCTTCTGCCACAGCAGTAGGGTCTCCACGGACCTTGAGCCTGCCAGCTCTTCCAGGCTGGCTAAGCAAGAAGTGCTCTGCCAAAGAGCCAAATGCCCTGGAAGATGAAACTAGGCCACAGTTTCCACTTGTTTAATCCAGCATGGTATGCAACACCTGGAGTGGGAATTCTATCCCTTCCAATCCATAGCTGTACTAAGGACCACTAGTGCTATTATCTGCCTAGTTCTGCCTCATAGCCTCAGTATCTTTTTATGTCTGTATGTTTTTGTTCGGTATATTGAGATCCTGGAAACAGCTTGTCTTCATCTTCCTCCCAGCCTATCTGTACCCGTAGTAAGTTCAATAACTTGATATCTCTGTTCTTGAGGCTGTCAAACTGCTGATCACTCTTAAGAGAGGCTGTGTCTTTCTCTGTCTTCATACAGTACTAAATGCAGTATTAACACTCCATAGCTCTAGTGCATGTGCAGTTTAGGGAGCCACAGTTGTCTCTGTTGCTTATCTGATGATTTTAGATACTCTTATTTTGCTCTAAGGAATATCTGGGCATCCCTGATTTCTCCTTTCTCTATGTGTTCTCACACTTCTGCTACATGTCCAAAACTGAATGATATCTTCCAAGTCCTAGCAGTGTGGATAGAAATTGAATGTTTATTTTGATAGAGTGAGTATATTTAATGCCAGCAAGATGACCATACTCATTTAGTATGACCTCCTGCACTTAAGCAGCCTCTAGCATTTTGCTTGGTAACCTCCAAAAGCATCTCTGTTCCAGAAAGGATTGTCTACGTGTTTTCCCAGACTGATCTCTTAGTCTTCTCCATCAGTTTAATTTTTAGAGTTCAAATTGGTGTGATCCTTTTTAATTGCTAAATTTGGTAAGGGCCGAATAATTTCTCTTGAAAGAGTGTAATGCATACCTGATCCTTCCAGGAATCAGCAGGTACCCCTTGATATATTTCTCATATTATTTTGTTGGGTCTGAGGTTACACACAAGAAAGCAGGGTTCCAACAAAGTAGTTCCCTTGGGCTGGCTGGCTGGCTCTATTAATTCATATCACCAGAGCAGCTCAGTTCAGACGACAGTAACCCTTCATTGGCTCCTTCAGTGGTTAGGGGAACTGCAGTAGTTGGATCCTTCTTTGATGCTATGCACCAAGGGGACAACTCTTAACCCAGCAAACTCATCACCCTCATTAACATCAGAGCAACTGGCTTCCCACTGTTTACCTAGAAGTTACAGCAAAGGGAACTGCCTTTGGGAAGAAGAGGACATTTGGGAGAGTCTTTAAAGGCAAATGGCAGCTCGTTTTCTTTATCTCTGCTATCAGACCTTATCAAAAGAGACCAGTTGCGCTTTCTGGAAACCACTGTGCTATCTCTGGGATTTGAAAACAGAAGGAAAGCAGGTTAAAAAACGAGACTTGGCAATAAAATTGTAGGCCTAAACTGTTTGCTCCCTCTCCAGAGTAAATACAATCCTTTCTTTAGGAACCTTTCCAAGGGAGTTTTATGTGACCTCATGTACCAACAAATTAATTTTCCCTTCTCTTTTCAGTCTCTTTCAAAAATTCCCTATTTAATTTTCTTCCACGCAGAGTCCGCAAGCTCATTCTCTTCCACAAGCTTCCCTCAGGGCTTCCTCAGAGCCTGCAGAAACGGGGCTGCAGAATGACATCTTACTGCAGTAAATACCTATTCCCTATGTGTTCCCCTTAACGCATGTGCCAAGTCAACTGACCACCATACATCCCTCTTCCTGTCAGCGCTGCAGAGCCAATTCTGCTCCCAGTCACTGAGTAAGGTTTTGTTCTGCCTCATTCATCAGCCACAGAACTATTTGCTTGCTTTTGGTTCACCAAAAGCTTTGCCTGAGGGGCTGGGAAGATTTATGGGTTTGGATGGAAACTGCAGAATTTGGCAATTTCAGCCAGGCAAAAATTGGCAGCTAACTTTGGGGTCTTTGGGGGTATCTTTGACTACAGTTGGTGGGATTTGGCCCAAGGTTTTTTACATTTCTATAATGAAATACATCATCATCATCACCACCATTATTATTACATTATTATTTCTCTGCTGTTGGGCAAAGAAAAGAGTTTCCAACATTTTTCCCTGCAGTATTATGAAGGACCCCAACATACCTTCTTTTTTTGTAAGCAGCACCAAACTAAAAAACAGAATAATGGTAGAGGATTACCTGATAAATTCCCCTTCTGGCAGATAATAATTTCTTCTAATATTTTAAACATGGTTGTGCAAAACTACTTGCTAAATCTCGGTACTGCAAGGAGAGCTGGAGAATAGCTGTGGCAGCTTTTGCCCATGGGACTGCTGAGAAGGAAAAGGTGCCCGGCCTCGGAAATGCCAAGCCAAGCGTCCCTCTTCCTCCATTTCTTCAGCTGAGGTGAACTGCTCAGCAATTCTGAATTTGGTCAGCTCTCCTAGCAGAGAGAGGAATGAGAAAACCGATGCTGGGTCCTGAGTCTTTCTGAGTGGCAGGCAGCAGTACGTTTCATGTCTAATGAGGTAAGTTTGTTTCTTCTGTACAGACACTTCACCCCATCACTCAGGAAACACACCCAGAACTCTCCCTAGCCTAGCGCTCCCTGATGCCTCTGACCATATTTCAACCAACCCTGCCATGGCTTCTCCCTGTTTGTGAAATCACTTGACGGATTGTCCTGGTTTCAGCTGGGATAGAGTTAATCTTCTTCCTAGTAGCTGGTATAGTGCTGTGGTTTGGATTTAGGATGAGAATCATGTTGATAACACACTGATATTTTAGCTGTTGCTGAGCAGTGCTTGCACTAAGTCAAGGACTTCTCAGCTTCTCATGCTGCCCCGCCAGCAAGGATGCTGGAGGTGCACAAGAAGCTGGGAGGGGACACAGACAGGACAGCTGACCCAAACTGGCCAAAGGGATATTGCACACCATATGATGTCATGCTGAACAAAAAATTGGGGGGAGTTGGCTGGGGGCCGTGGCCGCTGCTCGGGAACTGGCTGGGCATCGGTCAGCAGGTGCTGAGCAATTGCATCGTGCATCACTTGTTTTGTATATTCTTTTATCATTATTATTATTTTCTCTTTCTTTTCTGTCCTATTAAACTGTCTTTATCTCAACCCACGAGTTTTACCTTTTTTCTGATTCTCTCCCCCATCCCACTGCGGGGGAGCGAGCGAACGGCTGTGTGGTGTTTAGCTGCCTGCTGGGTTAAACCATGACACAGATAACCTTAGTCAACCTGGTCTTCAATTTAATGACCAGCTGCATCAGATGTGTGAGCCTCTGGAGCTGGGGAGAGGCCACAGATCTGTGCTGCGGCTGAGGATGGATCACCTCCTGCGAGCCTGCACTCCAAGGTGCCTATACATCTGGCCATGTGGCACCCCCTGTACATCCTCTCTGTATGGGCACCCCCTAGACACCCTCAGATTGAGTATTCACGTACTCCAAGAGAAGGAACTTGAGGGATCCACATCTGCCCTCAGCTAGGGGAGTCTCCCAAGAGGGTTTGCAAAGAGACGCGTCAATCACCAGAGACAGCTCTGTAGATACTTTCAAATAGAGAAGTTAAAAAAATAAAGGAATTATTTTTGCAGGTGAGAAAGTTTGCTGGGTCTCTTGTGGAACATAAAAAAACCTCCTAATAACCAGACACAATGGTATAAAATTAGTAAGTCCGCTCAAGGTCACAGACATGAAGGGAGCCAAGGGAGGTGTTCTATAAAGGCATTTGGAGAGGAAGATTTCAAATCATTACCGGTTTTCGCTATCAGGCTCGTCACACTTAGCCTCACTATAAGCTCATGGCAGTTGGTCTCATATTACTTTTTCTCCTTACTGTTATCCTTGTGAATAACAATTTTTAAGAGGACTTCTAAAGGATTTTTAAAAGATTTAAAAAGCACTATAGGGATCTGAACCTGAGTAAAGCACCGCTATCTTATAAATACAACCAAAGCTAATAGTATAAAAAAATGCGTAAGTACATTTAACAGTATTGTTCATTTTTAGAACCTGTTACTTTTAAAATCAATAGAAAATGAGTTGAGCTAAGCACTTTGCCAGATCAGTTTTTTTCCTAAGAGCTACAAAATCTACCCACTATTGGATCAGGAAAGGCTGGAACTGCTTGGTGAAAGGCCATGTGCCAAAGAAAGTCTAAGTACATTTGCAACCTTTCAGTGATGGCAAATCCAAGAAAGGTCAACACTGCTGTGATAAATGAGCCTGACTTAAAACTGTACCTCTGAATGCTTAGCCTGGAGAATGAAAGTGCAACTACAGTTGATGGTATTTGTGATAAGTCAAATCTGTTATGTATGCTAGCACCAACAAAGTTGTAGCACTGTGGGCATCAGGATGTATAGCTCTCGGATGACAGCTCTTCTCAGTGCCCTGCATGAGCACTTCGGTGATCGGTCTGTGCAACCACATCTTCGTTGTTACGTGAAAGGAGCACGCACATGCTAACAAGTGCATTGCCCTGCAGATGTGGGGGACCACCATCCCCAACGCATCTCTAACATTCCCTTTATTTGCTTCCCGCGTTAAGTTTGGCACAAGATTTTGAAACAGAATTATTTACAGTATGAAAATAATGATCCTCTTGAGCCAACTTGCTTGCATGGGTATTTCTATACGTGACAACTGGACACAATCACTTAGTGGCAACACAAGGGCCTCCAAGCTTTTTTGACAGCTGAATCTGCTGGAATATGAGGTGAAAGAGAAAGAGATACAGAGACAAGAAAGGCAAAATGCTCAGTTTCTGTGTGATGAAGATCTTGAAATTGGAGACTGAAGTTATGTCAACGCTTAAGACTGTAGACTTCCCAGACATTACCCTTGCTCTTGGGTCTATGCTTACCTGTCCTAGCTCTTTCTCACCCCTCGCACCCCGCTCCATTACATGAGGGCTTTGTTGTGCTCAGGCTCCTCTATTAATCTGAGGAACCCAGTAGGAGGCAATTGGCTTTTGGCTCCTGTTACGTTTATCCTCTTACCATTGTTTTGCTAGGACAATCTAAAATACAAATAAAGTCAATACTTTCCCAATGTTTTTTAAGAACACAAAGTACTTTCATCAAAACATTGCCAAGATTTTATAAGCAAACATGTATCCTTTTCCAAAATCAATCCTTTTCCAAGGCAAAGGCAAATTATCTACTGCTATTATGGCAATAAACTGTGCTACTACTTCAAGTGCTTGGGGTAGGAGAAGCCATATATCAAGAGCAGAAGTGCATTAAAAGAAACTTCAGGCAGGTTTATTTGTTTCCTACAAACATAAACATGTTTAGTAGTCTGCACTCTGCTCAAGCCACTATTTACACAGCAACTCTGTACGAGCAGCTTAACAGCCTGACGAGACAACATAAAAAAGGCTTTACCCTCTCTGTATCAAGCCAGGAATATTCCCTCTGTCCTGCCATACATTTGATTTTCAGATGTATTTCTGAAAAGAGGAAACTCTTCTCTTTGCTAAGGG
This sequence comes from Balaeniceps rex, assembly GCA_013401315.1. NCBI lineage: Eukaryota > Metazoa > Chordata > Aves > Pelecaniformes > Balaenicipitidae > Balaeniceps > Balaeniceps rex. The sequence continues at coordinate 15,245 of VYZW01003023.1, read as the reverse complement.
TGTTTGTCTCCATCACCCTTTAGTAGGAACTGCTAGTGAGACTTCTTGAAGGAACAAGGGACTAGTCTGGGTGAAAATGTGCCTAGTGTTATTTGATGGTGCTGAAAGAGCAAGTACAACAACACAGTTTCAGTTTTCAACTGAAAACTCAAATGCAGCACTTCACCGCCCGTGGACCTGACTGTGCATTCCCAGCTTACTTCAAGCTCTTGCTGAAGTTGGTGGCCGCTGAATATACACAAGAATTGCTGTTTCCTGGCTCTGCTTCAAAGGCTTGTTTAAAAACTCTGCCCAGAAAGGCTGGCCTCTGTGGAGTCGAGAAACGGCAGGTATCCCTCCGAAAACACTAACAGAAATGTTTTGCAAATATGTATCAAAAAAACTCCACCCAGCAAAACCCCAAAAGATGCTCCTCCATTCCACTGCCTCTTAATATTTGAGCTTAGATTTTTGTTATCATCTCACCTGTCCTAACTAAGGCCTCATCTCCAAGCTTTCAAAACAAGCAGTAGCAGTTCATAACATGGCTACTGGAAGAAAATCACCCCCCTTTGCTTCAGTAGGTTAGGCTTTTATTCTCACTAGAACAAAACAAACAAAACAGGGCACTTTTAAAAGGCCCAGAAAGGTAGATGCAAGCACAGGAAAATGAAACTCTTCTGAACATTTGGGATAGGGTTGTCATTTTACTGCAATTCTGTATAGCACTTAGTGTAAAGGATATCTGACCTTAATCAAGGCGATTAAACGATTGAGCGCTGTAATATGGCATTATCTCAATGTGCACTACTGCAATAACGGAGAATATATATACATATAGTCTTTCTCTGGTTCTCTTTAAAAACAATTCCTATTGAATTACGGCTTTCAGCACTATTTATCAACTGATTATTGTTTGTGGAAGAATGCTACCTTCCTGCTCAAACTATTCCAAGGCTGACTCATATCCTGGTAATTCATTAATACATAACATGATTCTAGTCCAGTAAAATCATTTCTGCACTATACACATCATAAATCCTACAGCATCAACTGAAAAATATATCTCAAATTCTCTTTCTAAACACTAATGGAACGTTTTGCTTGGCTTCCCACACACATCATCAAGGGGAGGGGGCCAGACAGAGCTGTAAAAAGCAATCTGATAGCAGTATACTTTATAGAGTTTAACATAGGAATATAAGAGCTACCATACTGAATGAGACCTGAGGTCAAACTAATCTAGTATCTTACTTCCAACAGTAGCCCGTGACAGAAGCTTCATGGGAAAATAGAGGTGGAATAACCTGTCCCATCTGCCCTTCCCACATTAGGTCTCAGCCCATTAGAAATTGATTTAAAGCCTAGATTGTGAGGTTTAATATTCCTTCCAAGGAGCAGCAACCAAAGAAAATTTCCCTTTAACTTACGATAACACTGTGCTGCAGAGAGGAGAACTGGAGGTGGGGGGCACGTATTTGTTTTCATGTTTCAGCAGACTTAATTGCTACAACCAACATGGGAGATACTATCACTTGGCAAACAAACTTGTACTGGCTAGAGCTGTTTTTACTTCATGCCTGGGGCATTTATTGTTTCTGGGTATGATCTTGCAACCCTTTTTTTCTCACAGAGGCAGACTGTACCACTATTCACAATCTCACTGACACTAAGAGTAAGCACCATGTGTAACAGAAAGGGTTTCAGAAGTATTCCTTTTATTGACAGTGTAACATGTTGCTTCCCAGCACAGTATTTTTTTAATCTGATGCTAGAAGCAATATGGTGCTTGTCATAAGCAAGACATTTTTTGTAAGGCTCAGTGACACAGAACGCCTTAGAGAAAATCTGCATGGGGAATGAACATCGTCAGTGACAGGGAAATCATCTTGCATTTTCTTTCTCTGAGCTAGTCTGATTTCCACAAGCAGCTCCTAATACCTCCTCCAGTGCACCACTGATTCTCACTGGTTCTTGAGCTGCACTGGCAGCTGAACCAGCATTGTTGTTTATATACCAAGCGTCCACACAGTTAAATGTACTGGGCCAGACTTAGCTGGACTGGCTGAAAATCAGCCTATATCAAGTCAATGTATTTTGTACCTTACGGCACACCTATCTGATGTGGATAAGTGTCTGAGTGCATCAAGGCGAAATCACTCTCCTTCATGTGTATCACACAAATGAGTTGACAGGGGAATGGCTTGAGTCCCTTCATCCCTGTGTCTCTCATTAATCACCCCCGCACTGGCACTGACTCACCCTGTTCAAATGGTGTAAGATAACAAGATTCCCTTAGTGTGACAGCACTGTAACTCTGCTGAGTACAGTAGCCTTCTCTCTGATACAAGTGAGAGCAAAATGAAGCCCTGGGTATTTTCTCTGACTGCTGAAGACCTCAAACTTACAGCAAATGCACATGCAAACTCAGGCGAAAGTCAGCGAGGGGACTTGTGAGCCTGCTTGCTCCTCACCCCAGACAGCAAACGCTCTCTGGGACCCCTGCTGCTACCTCCCTCACAAGGACACAGCCAACACTCTCCACCCGCTACAGTTCAGTCCCGACCATGAGGGTAGCAACCTCAGTGAAAAGTTGGTGTGGGTCCAGGTAAAAATGTAGTTTAAATACTAAGAAAAAACCCCACACCAAGCAGTAAAATTTCTGCTGGTGTCCTCTTTATACTGCCTCACCTGGCTGTGAAGCTGTATGTTATTGCCACTCCAGAAAGAAGGGGAAGGCTAAATAATGTTACTTTTATTGAACATTTGCTTCTTTTATTTATTTAATGAGGGAGAAAAGGAAAGAGAGGGGGTGGACCAACAACAAAACTTTCCAATATTTTTCACTGGAAAGTTGGCCAAACCATAATGTCAATGCATTGAATCTGAGGGGTCTGGGCCTCACCCGTTGTCTTTTAAACTAACTTACATGAAACATTTGTTCTAGCACTGATACGGATTAGCTGAAGGGTTTAATCAGTCTCTTTACTGCTGTATGGTGCAGCTGTACCCATTTAACATTTCTCACAGCTCACTGCCTCTGGGACTGTGCTAGGGTATACTCAGCTATAACTCAGAGCAAGAAAAGTTGGGGGAATAGTAGTAAGGTAAAAAGATAGCTTGGCTTGGCTGGGAGAATCATGACATGAAATTCCCCTGTCCTGCCATTCCAAGGAATTTCCTCAGGATTTTAAAACTGGGACATAGGACATGGGATTCTCCCTGTCCTCTGTTTTCATGATGCAATGAGAGATAGAGAGGGACAGGTGCTCCAGCCCTGACCTCTACCCATGCATTTAGTTAAGTAATCTAAGATGGGTGACTGTGTCCTATATAAATCAATGCAAGGGGTGTATCCTCATCCCGAGACCTTCATCAGGTTATGTGATTGGGGCAAGGCCAGTTGCTTTACAGGGTTACATGATCAAATGTGGGTGGCAGATCACTGTCATGTAACCCAAGGGTGCAAACCTCTTTGGCCCCTTTTTTCTTTTTTAATTTGGTCACGCTATGTCAAAGATGTCTGGTGATTCAGTGCTGCCTGTGTGGATGTACTGATTTATTTGGGATTAAACTGGTCCTGTACAGCCATATTTATCATCAATGGTTCCATACAGAAGAGTATAGTGAGATCTTTGTAGCTAATCTTTGTGGGCTTCTTTAGGCCAAAAATAATTCCCACAAACACTTTCTATCTGTCCTTCTCTGTATGATTAATCCCTCATTTCATACCCATTTTCAAAATGGAGATAGAATACTGAGAGATTCAAATCTTGCCCTTGGAAGGCTAATAGTGCATATTTTGTAAAATAAGTGAAAAGGTGGATGTTATGAGAGGGGATTACATATCCAGTTAATATGGCAATGTTTCAAGACCAGGCCTGTAGGATCCCTGGATCATAGACAGTTCCTGTATTTTTCAAGGTGCTATTTTTCTTTCTCTCATTCTGGAATTAAAGAAGCCTTCTCTTGACAATTATGCATTGGGATCCCTGTGTAAAGCATCCCTCTACCAACAGATCAATCATAGGGTCAGCTAGGTCTAATCACATCAAATTCTCTGGAATGAAGACCTATTTGGCAGTAAAGAAAGGTCAGTCTCTCATTTAACAGTATTATTTCAGGATTGCATGGATTACAGTTCTGTGGTGCAGTGGGTTAATACAGAAGGCCTGAGGCTGGGTTCAAATCTTATTTCAGATCATAAATAAAAACCAGTTGTGGATGACAAGAGTTAGGAGGTGTATCCTGTAACATATCAGAAAGCTATCACAAAACTTCCTACACTCATCAAGTCTGCTGAGAGACAACCTGAGAAACAAAAAACCAGAGCTGGACAAGGTTTGAGGTGTTTTGCAGGTCAGCATTGCAATATGCTGGCAGAGTTACTAAGAAAATTGCCTCACTATCTGCTCACAGTATCCTTGGCTCTAGCCATTACTTCCAGTTGCTCCACTCCATGAGCATCAAGCTTTTGAGGAACACTTGTCTGGAAGTGAAGCTGAGGAGAGAGGAAGGGGGGATACAGTGGGGCATGTAAGGAACACCTGAGAAATTTTTCTTTAAAAGAGAGAAAGAAAAGTCCAAATACACAAATAGGATAGTGGATATGCTCATGTCTTTCTCTTGTAATGAGAGGAAAAAACCACCTCCAATCAGCTGTACTTGGACTTCTATCGGATAGCTTTGTAGTGTTAAAAAACCCCCAAACCTCTAGCAAAATGTGCCCACAGAAAATCACTAGAGGGAAAATTCAATGTAACGTGAAACTAGGGGGGCAAATTGTGTTTGGGATTTCCTGTTGTATAAACCTGCATCACCTAATTTCCTTTGGACAGACACCAGCACTAGCAACAGCAGACTATGAGGCCCTGTATTCCAGTGCCCAGTTACAAAAGAGTCAATCGCATTCGTTTAAAATCTGGTAGGGAACGTAGTGAAGAATAACCAAGAGTCAAACAGGCAATACATCAAAGCAAATAAAAAATGCTGCCACCTACTGTGTGTGAACACATGGCCTTAAAGAAGCCCTGAAAATGCCAGGCGGCCCATGCAGGTATTCCACGTGCCCCAGAGGTACTTTCGCCTGGTGGACAATCATCTCTTTTTACAGTGGCTGTATCAATTCAAATGGTTGGGGAAAAGGCTACTTGGGCAGACTTCATTATGGCTGAACATCATGTCTGTGAGATCTAGCAATCGTCAAGCCCCACTTAAGCCCGCTTTGGAGGCTGTAAGTGGACTAGAATGATGCACAGGCCTTGAACTGCCCCCTGTAAAAGTTTAAATTCCTCAGTGTAGGAGGATTTGGCTCTATTTTGGACAGAGGTGGAGAGGGGCAGAGGGTGAGAGTGTAGATTTAGCAGGCTGAAGTATTACATGTTGATCACTGGATGTTCCCACTAAAAGCACGATTTTTTCTGAATGTAACTCATCTTTCCAACTCTACCACTCCCTGGAGAGACTTACGACAAATGTGTGTGCTGTCTCTCCTTGTCTCACTTTGCAAAAGGCAATTCCTACAGCAGGAAGAGAAAATTATTTATGGCAGAATTTCACACATTTTTCTGGGTGCTTAATGAAGCTTGAACTTGAGTGGAGCAGAGAGAGTGCTTATTGTTGAATTTTTTGAGAGATCACTGCACAACAAACAGAAACTGAATAAGCAATTAAGTTAACTGGCTTTAAAACTCATATTGGCTGAGGATTAAGGTAATTATGTCTGCGCTTACACACATTCATTGCAGCTTTAAACAGTCTTGCTTGCTATTTTGTTGCTGATGTGGTTCTAAAACTAATCTGAGTTGTTGTCCTGCTGTTAATTACTACAAAGGTTACAAACACAAGTTCTCTTTGCTATAAATACAGCTATGTTATTTGTATTATATGCTCAAAGGAGATGCAGGCCTCTTTTGCTAGGTTTATACAAACAGATCCAACTGTTTCTTCCTGTATCAAAGAATTTACAATACCTTAGACTTAAAGGATCTGTTAAAAGAATACACAATAGATGGGTTTGATATCGCCACACAGCAATTTTACCGTCCAAGGAGAAAAAAAATCTATTTTTAAGTTTGCATAAAAAGAGAGACTCTGGGAAAGCAGCATCAGTCTCCACAATATCACTGGCAGGGCAATGTGGATTCTTCACCTTCTGGGTTACAAATAAGTTTCCTTTTAAATGGCTGGAATGCAGGGGAGGGGAAAGGAAGGGAAACCCCCACATTCTCCTTGTCTAACAAGGAGCCACAGCGTGAGAACCACTCCCTAGCAGAAGTAATCTGTGATTGACAATGGTTTTCTTTGCAGCCAGGGCTAAAAATGGTTCAGCTGTAAACAGACAAATGCAGAACATTTTAATGCCCTTTACAAATGCAAGGGCTGCTTACACAAGCACTCTACATGCAGGGTGGCTAGCTAGTGGCACCAAGCGAGCAGCAAGCTTCAGAGTTCCTGAAAACTGATGAATTTTCATATCAGGGTATGAGAACAAACACAGGAGAAAAAAATTTTCTTTTAATGGGCAGATTCACAGAGGGCAGATTCACAAAACCTGGAGGTTTACTCTCCAGGCTGTCCAGGCATTCATATGTGTGATCTTAGGCAAGCTGCTATATTTGGCTTCACCCTTCCTGCCTGAAAAACTGAGAAATACTTTCCTCTTCACAGAGAGAATGAATGTGTGTAAGGCACTTGGTACGATGGGGTGGGAGCTCTGCAAACAACCAGAACAAAGTCTGGGACTTTGATACAATTTCCCTGCAACCTTAAAGTCGCCTCTCAGGTCTACAATGAAAGAATATCAAGGAAATGAGGTGAGGTGGGACAACCTCATAATTTCACAGGGAAAATGAAGGAACCTTTTTATAGAAATATGTAAAATTGCCTTGTGCTGAAGTTAATGATCATGCGAAGAAAGTTATGCAGCAACAGCTTACTTGTATTTTTCAACAGTTTGGAAAATGTTGCTAACATGAACTGTATCTCCATGGCTTTGTTCTTCACTGATTCTTTCCTATGAATCAGATACAGTCACAGATTTATCCAGGGATTCTGCAGGTCGTCAAAGGGCAAGTTTACCAGCTGTTTCCATGGGCATTTTGCCTAAGGTTAGCAGAATCTGTTCCTTGATATTAGTGATGAACTCTCTTGGAGATGAACTCCCTATACACTAGGGAGGCCACCTGAACTAAATAGGACTCAGGCCCAAACAATGTTGACTTCTAAGGTCCTAAATGAGTATTTGGTAAACACGTTGACTCGTAACTGAAAGAAATCTTTATTTTAAAAATGAAAACCAGAGGAGAAGGGCAATGTTGACAGCAAGATCGTAAGTCATAGAAACTCTATTATGAATCAAAACAACAAATGTAACATGAACAACAGCATCTTTTACAAATACAAATTAGGCTTTTCTATTTCATGCCTCGGAAAGGCTAATATGCCCAAAACAAATTTCCCTGAATCTCTCAGTAATGTTCTATGGTCAGTGTTGACTGGCTGTTACCAAAAAAACCCGTGGATGATTTATATTCCAGCAGAGTCACCAACCCCAAACCACATTTTACCATCAGACCTGACATTAATAACTCTAACCACTTCCACTAACTATATTCTCTTTGCAGAGGAAGAAGCAAAGTACAGGTGATTCATACATCAGGGATTTCTTTATCTATATTCACTCTCCTTCTTTCCTTATTAGCAGGCCTACTGACCGCATGAGTCACCAATTATCACCTTAAGGACCAGACAGGAACCAAATTATCACAGTGCTCCCTCCACAAAGCAGGCATCATACCATGTTTGCTGTAATCAGTCTCTGAGGCCCAAATACCTCAGGCTTCAAACAGGAAATAACTTTGTCCTCCCCATTTCAGAGTGTGAAGAACCAGCATTTCTGGGACCGGAGGAACTTCTCCAGCCCAAAAATTCTCTGAGCTTGCACTAATCTAGCTGTTACAGCAACAGATAAGCTACAGTTGACGAATCGGTCAAAGTACCATGTAGAGGCAGACAGAGCGCTGCCCTTGGTCACTGACAATGGAAAAAGCAGGTTGGCCAGATCATGTTTATAATTCCGTGTCCGATCACACAAGGGAAAGGAGAGGATCAGCTACTGCTTCATTCCTTGCATGGTGTTTACTGTTACCGGCAACTCAACTCACTCGTGCGCAGGCACACGAAGAAACAAAACTCAGCTGAGCAACATTTACAGAGCTGCTTCTAGTTTTCCATTATCACGATAGAGATCTGATTATTTATAGGTAGCT
>VYZW01003021.1:7510-22765 GCA_013401315.1 Balaeniceps rex | reverse complement strand
TGGTGCTTAGTTGCCGAGTGGGGCTAAACCATGACAGTGCCCCATTGCACATTTTATTTTGACTTCATTCTTGCCTCCAAAATACTTAATTTCAGAAAAACCCTCTTCTTTTAAATTCCTTTGTTCAGGCAATGAATCAAGAACAAGATCTCCTTTGTAAAAAATACAGATTTAGATTTAAGTCAAATAGAGATAGTTACTTTCAGGAATCTAAATTTAGGGTTCTGCAGTCTGGAAATCTGAATCTGCCTCCAAATAGAAAGAGAAAAGCTCTTTTAGATGAACCATAATGCCTGCTTTGAGATAGAATTAAGTGTTTTATGGAGACTTGCATATCTTTCTGTGAACTGAAGAGAAATAAAAAAATTGTTTTAAGCTAGAAATGTGACCTCCAGGCAACTGAACTTATGTAAAATGAACCTTACTGTAAGTGCCTGAGGCATTTTCACTATAAAACTTAGATTTGTCTCTCAAACTCATTCACTGGACCCCTGATTTACTATCCTATTTATTTGTCAGTTCATTACCTGTTTGTGTTCCTTAACACATGAATTACCTTTTCCCAAGGCAGAGGCACTACAAAGGGACTAGTGCTACCTAATATATATATAAAAGCTCTTCATTGTCACTTGGCATCGGATTACAAGCTAGTGTCTTTTTACCATTTATATACAGATATAGATGATTCATGTCACCAAATACTTTAAGACAGGACTTTTTAATATTGATGTCTTGACTTTATGTGCTTGTTTCACCCAGGTTGCACTGAATGCACTGAAATGTTACTTTATGTTAAGCCCAGATTGCCTAAAATAAGGCCTTTTCTAAAAGAACTGACCAAAAATATTATTTTAAATCTACTCCTAAAAGTCTTATCACAGGGCAATAGATAGGATGGGGTTATCAGAAGAGCTAAAATCAGGTGTGCTAATCCCCTGACTAGCATCCTAACCAATAGTTCTTTCTTTTCTTGCTGCATGTCTTTTTTTCTTTTCTTAGTGATCTTATTTTGGCCAATTCATCCTCTATAATGATGCAAAAAATGTATTTTTCTCCTTGCGTGGAATTATTTTACTTAACAAAAATATGTACCATGTGTGTGTGTGTGCTCGCATGTGTGTACAATCAACTGATCCTTTTGGATTTGTAATGAATTTTTCACCTGTATGTATTACGCTCATACATTTATTTTAGCTAAGTCATTAAATGTCTCCTTCAGAAAAGAACCTGAAGATTAATTACCTTCACCTCAAATAACACAGTCAGTTTGATAAGTGCAGAAAGAAAGGGAAATTTTCTTCTAACCAAGAAGGCAAGACCAGAGAATTTTTGTAATTTAGACATACTGGTGATCAAATATATAATAAACTGCCCTTAACTAAGTTTTTGTTTTGTTTTTGTATTTCTTTTGTTTCCTTGAATTATCCTCTGCTTCCATAAAGGAAGAACAATGGACAGATTTTATCCCTGGGCTAGTAAATTTTCATGACTTTTCATCTTTCTGCCTTACACAGTATTACAGTCTCCCAAAGAAAAATGCAGAAATCTAAATCCCACATGCTACAGTAAGTTATCCATCAGATAGCTCAACCTGTGAACCACCTCACTCTCTCATATGGAACACCTAGTCACAAAAGGGTGAAAAGTCCCTGCTGTTCTCCTGTTGTATGAAACACAGTGGGGTTATCAGGGATTGTGCAAACAGGCCAGACTTCCAAGTAACAACAGGCAATCTTCATGCTATTCCTTCAGCTTCATATTTTTTCTCCTGAATAGCTTTTAGCTTTCTTTCTCACAATTGCCCTTACGGATCTTTATTGACTGAAGTAATATTTGATTATCAGTAATACTTTATATACTGGCAATTTTTTTCTCTCAGCTGGAGCTAAGTATTTTAAGTAACCTGTCAGATAAGATCTATAAAATATAGAAAAGCCAATCAATAAAAATAACAATAAACAACAATAAAAGAAAGCTATATTAAACACTCAATTAAAGATAAGTCTGTTTTCCAGTTTCAGGACCTGTATATTTGTTTCTCCATTATATTTAGATGATAAAAATGAATTCTTATATTTACCAAATGTGTTATGATTACCAGAACATGAATTATAAATAACCTTTCATAATTATTTGTTTCTGGGAATTAAAATTGAGCTTTGATCACAGGATGATTCAGTAGTTTAATTATCTATTAACAACAAAACAATTTTATTATAATAAGTTTTCTGTACATATATTTTACTGGAAAAGAAAATTATTGTCTTATCATCATGGAAATCTGTTATATTTTCATACATTTGGCTAATAAAACTGGGCTGATAACAGCAGGTCATGAAAAGTTACAAAAAGTTTTCAAAATATTGAAAATATTTTACTAAATTTTGTGGTGTACTTTTTACTTAAAAAGTGTAAGATTGTTTCACACTGTAGCACTATGAAAATTTCACTTGACTAAGAGTAGGAAAAAAGTGAAGATGAAATCAGTAGATCATATGGAAAGAACAACAGAAAAATTGTGTGAACATAAAGGCCAATAATTTTTTAAAATGCCTTATGGAATTGGTTTCTAAACCTGCAGGAAAAAAATCTTTTTTTCTCATTCAAAAATCATGTGTACATGTCAGCCTCCACGACTAAATGAGAGCTACTGATTGTGTTCTATTTTTGCAAGTCAGGGCATTATAAAAAATATTTTCTTGAGGAATTAATATCCTGACAGCTGGCTTTCTCAGGTATGACAGTTTTTCTTGCAGGGGTTTCTGAAAAGCTCTATTTAGGGAATAGAACTTGAGAAAAAAAAAATCAGTGAAAGGTTTTAAATCATGCATTTGTTACTTATTATAAATATCAGTAAAATATTCATATGTGCTGAAATGGTAAGAAAACATAATTTTGGCAGTGTTTTATTTTCCCTCTTAGTGTTATTGTTTTCTCTTCCTCTGAAAATTAAACCTTTAGAGAGAAGTTTATAAGTGAGCTTTAAAAGATGTTTATTTACCTCACATTTTCAGTGGAATAAAGGAACACACTAAGCTGATATTGTAGCTCAGCTAACTTGCAGCAATTTGTGAATCTGAATCCCTAGACAACATTTACCACTCCTTTTTTCTCAAATAGACAGCAGAACAGATAACTGTGTTTAAAAAGATAGAGTGGAAAACAGGCTTGACTGCAATGTAACAGTTAAGGATAAGTTAGTGTTCCCTACAAAATGAAAAGATTGTAGACACATGGAGAACTGGGCATGAAGAGTTCATATACATTGCTGCTTCTTTTATATTTCAGATGGTAATGGATGTGGTGTGCCATATGTTAACGAGGATGAGTAGAGAGCACATGCAAAACTGTAAGAAGAAAATCTATCAATATATAGGTTACAATATACTTCATAGTTTGGAGATTGTTGAACCCATCTTGCTTGAACAAGAATTCCCACACAAAGAAAGAAAGTATTCTTTGTAGTATTCCTTAAGCTTATTTCCGATATCTGTCTTTGGACAGAAAGAATCATTTTATGGAAACAATACTTCTTTCCGTTGACTGCAGAGGGCTCCTAGGTGACTAGCTTTACATTCAGATGAATGTGAGTCCCAAAAGTTTGGAAAATTCTTGTTTGTTCTCTTTGAAGTTCACTAGTCTGCTGAACTGAGTGGTAGTATGAAAATTGACAGTGCCTTGAAAATAAAGTATTGGTGATTTTGCCTTTACTGTAAAAAAATGGAAATTCATTTTTGCATTTGGCTGGTTTAAAACTTGAAGCAAATAATGAGTAAATGTCAGGACATAGCTCTTTTTTTCGTGTTAATGAAACAACCTCTTTTTCTTTAGATTTCTGAAATCAGCATTCCTAAAACTAAACACAGGAGAAACAGCTTTTCTTCCCATCTTTTTATAAATGATCTTGAGCAAGTCACTTGAGGAATTACTGTTAAAAATATAAATACTAAGTTATTGCTGGAAAGTTAACATAAGTTCTGGTAATTACTGGAAAAATAATTTCTCTGTGATGTTAAATGTATGAGTGTTTTTTTTTAAAAATTAAAATGGAATATGAGCCAACAAGTAGAATTATTTAGCCTGACAAATGCACTTTGAACTTCCTGTAAAATAATGACATATTTTCTTTTCACAAGAATCAGTAGTTGTCAAGGCTTAGACAAAAGGTTTTTGATCATTTCTTACTAGAGATTTGTGTCTACCGTACCTCAATCCCTATTATTGCCTCTATTATATTGGTTATATTACATTTTTCTGCATTATCTTGGTAATTTTTGAATGAATGAGATTTATATACACGTGCTCTTTGCGCTATCTATACTTAGTTATCAAACACCTTTTACTGTAAGTTAGTGAACAAAGCATTTTTGTTTTGTTTCCATAGCTATATATTGCAAAACTATTCAGTGGTATGTTCAGGCATACTAGTAAAGTGAATGTTCCTTAGTGTTTCCTAATATTTGTTTTTCATTTCATATGAATAAAAAGTTTCAAAATCTCATAAACAATTGCCAAGATGTCTCAGCTTCAGATATTAACGCAAGAATTATATATCCAATTTTTATCCACAAAAATCCATAAAATAAAAGTAATAAAGTTTTAAAAATAGTTTCATTTTCACTAAAGTTCAGTAGTATATGACAAGACAGAATTTTGATTGATTGCTTAGTGAAAAAAAAAATCTGAAGAGACACAATATTTGGTGTTCATTTTACTGAGCATGCTTTCCTTTTGAGACTACAGTAAATCTGGTATGAAACCTCTATCTTACATTATACTGCAATGTCACATAGATAGCTAATGTATTAGTAAGGGTTTGGGTTAGTACTTCTTAAACTGTGCTCCATGGACAACTGATGGTGCAGAAACCCGTGATAAGAGGTCTACATATTTCTTAAAACACTTCAGTTTAAAATTTGGTGATTAATGGGTATGGTTCTGTGAAAGAAATGTTGAGGGTTAACAGTGACCTAAATGGCCAATATGTTTAAGAGCAAGTAATTCAACTAAAAATAATATTTTTCTAATATATTTTATGAAATCAGACTTAAGAGTAAAGACAGTCTTTAAAATATTCTTACTATACTAATAGAAATTGGAATTATGTTTAATATATTTCCATAGAAGAAAAGGTTGCAGGCCAATAAAACCTTTTCATATCTTTTCCAAGGCATCTCTAGCCAATTTTTATTCCTTTTTCTTTTTATTCAGTGCAAATATTTATCTCTGGCTCTGCCATGGTTTAGCCCCAGCTGGCAACTAAGCACCACACAGCTGCTTGCTCCCCTCCCTTCCTGGTGGGATGGGGGAGAGAACCGGAAGGGTAAAACTGAAAACACTTGTGGGTTGAAATAGAATTGAAGTTTGAGAATTGAAATAAAATATAATAACAATAACAATAACAATAACAATAATAATAATAAATTTGTTGTTGTTATTATTATTATTGCAGTTGTAGTTGTAGTTATTATTATTTGTAATGAAAAGGAAAATAACAAAAAGAGAGAGAAATAAAACCCAAGAAAGACAAGTGATGCAAATGAAAAACAATTGCTCACCACCAACAGACTGATGCTCAGCCTGTCCCTGAGCAGCAGCCGTGCCCTGGCCAACTCCTCCCAGTTTGTATGCTGAGCATGATGTCGTGTGGTATGGAATATCTCTTTGGCCAATTTGGGTCAGCTGTCTTGGCTGTGCCCCCTCCTAGCTTCTTATGCACCTCCTTGGCAGGCCGGTATGACAAGCCAAAAAGTCCTTGACTGCTTCGCAACAACTAAAACCTCAGTATGTTGTCAACATTATTCTCATCCTAAATCCAAAACATGGCACTATACCAGCTACTAGGAAGAAAATTAACTCTAACCCAGCCAAAACCAGGACAGGATGTTTCTTCTCACCCCATTTCTAGTTACTGCACTTCTGCTATATGCTTAAGTAAGCTATACAATTATGATTAATCTTATCTCACAGCAGCTGGGGCAGAAGATAATGTCTCCACTTTCTTCAGTGGGGCCAGAGCTGGAGCTTCATAGAGTCATTGTCAAACACCTATCAGTATTTCTGAAGGATACTCAGGGTCTCTGAGAATTCAAACCTACTTTGATCACTTAAATAGCTTTTGTTTATAAAAATAGAGTGTTCTTTTAGGTTCTGCTAATATTTATGTGATTATTGAACAGCCTCATGTAGCTGTGAATATTGAACTTAATGATGCTTGGTTCCCTACAGTTAGGGTCTTATGCACTGGAAAGGTGCCTGCTCCTTCCGGATTCTGAGAAGAAAGACATAAACACTTGTAAGGTGGACAGCTATTTATTAATAGCCAAGAAAACACCATAGAAAATTACAAAATCTTACATCCCTTCTGATGATGAAAAGCCTGAGATGATACAACACTAAAGAAACCTCTGGTGCATAGATCCTGTCCATGGAGAGATTATCCAGCTCTAACTTCACTAGTATTCTTATAGGGTCTTGCTCCCAGTTCAGAATCATCTGTAACAGCAATCAAGCCCGGAATGAGGACTCAGCTTTGAAGAGTCCCTTTTACAATACACTCTAGTATTATCTCTTTAACAAAGCTACAGTTTCTGAACAGATGTATATAAGATTTCAAGTGGACAAGCCAATACCCTCTCTGTGTACTTATGATTAAATACACATTTGACTCTATGTACACAGAGTTATTATGCAATAACTATGCATACATTGATTAATTAAAATATTGATTAGATGCATCTAGATTAAATAGTGGTCACATGGTATCCATCATATAGAGCCGTAGACCTGGATTACCCATGACGTGTATCACTAACCCATCGTACAATAGTCTTTTGGGCTGACCACTACATGGTTTCTGAAGGGTGATTGATTTTGGTGTCTAAGAAAGTATAACGAAAGTGGGTTTTCCCGTAGCTAAGCATTTGTAAGATCTGCTTGCTGCACAGATCATCTAGTTTCTTCTAAGAGGTGACTTTACACTGAGATTAATTTCCTAAGCTAAGTGGTAATCAACTACTCAGATAACACCTGTTTCCACAAATGTTTTTTACCAACACAGTACAAATATTTTTTGTAACTGTGATGATCTAAGAACATAGGTAGTCAATTTTGTAGTTTTTAATTAAGGATATACTTAGAAAAAAACCTGTTCAACATCTCTAAGGTTACATCAGTTTACTAAATAATATAATAGTATATTGTAATTGCAGTTATCTACACTGTTTGAGTAACTGGGAACAAATGAACAAATGAAAATAAAGAGCATGTAAGCAGTACTAAAAGAACATCTAAAAGTGAACCCAAGCAGACCAAAAAGCAAGGAAGAAAAAAGCATTAACAACATGTTCCTCACATCAGAGAGGAAGAAACCCTCACCATGAACATAAAATAAGGTTCAACAGAACAAGTGCAAAAAGTAATATCTGTAAGATATGAACAAGGAGCAATGATGTCTGATAAATCGCAAACAAGCCTTCAGAGTATCCTCACAGAGTGTCTAGTAAAAACATAATACCCTTGCAAAATAAACAAAACTAGAACAAGTTTTGGTCCCCAAAATAGGATCCGAAGAACAAATGAGATCACTTCTTTTTCTTTTGAACAATGGGCAGCGAAAAAGAAGAGAAGAGAAGAGAAGAGAAGAGAAGAGAAGAGAAGAGAAGAGAAGAGAAGAGAAGAGAAGAGAAGAACAATGCCAATAATGGCGTTGTTTAATAGTGATTAAGAACTAACCCTGGCAAAGTGTATTGTTAATGAATATCAATCCAGTAAACAGTTGTTTTGAAGTTTGAAAAAGGTTCGATTTTCTGTCTTTAACACAGTCCCACTATAGTGATCTCCAATTTCCTATCTATAGATACACCTATACATTCAGTAGCAACATAGATCGAGTCATGCAAGTGTTCTGCAAGGTAGCCAATACAACTCAACAGACCAATCAATCTTAAAATACACTTAAAGCCAACAAAAGAAGAACTGGATATAAGTTTCAAAAAACCTTTTTGTGTCAGGAGGATTTGAAACTATATTAGTTTTGTCAGGAGATGTTATAACATGGTTGGTTCATAACAGCAGAGGTCTTATCTACTACATTTCACACTATTAGCAGCTTAATAATTCTAAATGAGAGAAGGCTAACAATGATGAACCACAAAGTTGCAAGTGGGAGAAGTTAGACAAGAGGTAATGGCAAGAAAAAACAAAACAGAAAGAAAACCACCCAAAAAAGCAGAAATTTTAAAATATTTTAAGCTGGTTTCATGTTAATTTTTAGACATTATCAGGGACTGCTTGTTTGGAATGTCAGGAAATTACGTGGTTGCTTTCTCTTCATTACTGAGATACATACAGACATAACTTGTTTGTGCCATCTTCTTTATTGTCAAACCCTAGAATATATAATGTACATAACTTATCTCCTGGTATAAGTATATCAAATAACCATTCAGTGTGGCATGTAGCCATGTTTCAGTAGAAAATGTAATGCCTTGTCTCCATCAGATTTTAAAGTCGAATGTCTAGCGTGCTTCAATTATTTTGCTGTGCATGATATAGAGGTTTTGCATGACTGAGAAAGATACATAGCTACTTACAAAACTATGAATCTCTTCTCAGTTTTTTTTCCTTCCCTCACATCTTATAATCACAGATGAGCATGTTCCAGCTTCAGAAAATAAATATACAAAGTGATTTATAACACTTGCTATATTAAAATGTTCTGCATTCTGTAAACAGTGTTATACAGTCCCCACTAGAATTTGTATAAAACAATTAGATGAATTACATTTCATGTCATGATACTAAACATTAACAGAACCCACTAAGTTTTTTTCAGTTCTAGGCCTTCCAGTGATGCTGAAGGGAGGATGACCAGTGTTACTTCCCCAGATCAACCTTCTTTTCCCTTTGAAGACTGGTGCAACAGGTGCCTTTTCATGACATCATGGACCTTCCCTGATCTCCATGACTGAACATTTAAATCAAAATAGTGTGGCCTTCACAATGACAGCAAACAGCTCTCTCAGCACCCCTGGATGCAGCTTGTCTGCAGCCAAGGAATTCTGTGGTTCAAGATTTCTCAAGTGAACCCAGAGTAAATTCTCTTTGCTAATAGCTCCTACCGAATTCCTTGAACCCTGTCTCTACGCACAAAGACCCTGATCTTATTGGTAAATACCAATGCAAAGAAGGCATCAAGTACCCCAACCTTATCTATGTCCACTGTCACCAAAACATCCACCCCTTTCAGCAGAATTCAGTATTATTTTGTAGATATGAATTTGTGGGAACTAGGTATAAGCAAAATATGGACCATTGTGGTGATGATTATGGTTTTATATACACTTTGATATACTTTTATATACTCTCTCATATACTCAGCATGAAATTCTTTTCTGATAACACTATAACACAGCAGTAGGCCCACATTTTCCTTGAGGTTTTTTTTTTTTTTACTGCTAAGGTAACAATAGAAGCTTTTTTTGTTGCCCTTGACATTCCTTGTCAGTTTCAATTTGAGGTGAACTTTGGCTTTCTAACATCATCTTTGCATACCTGGGCAAAGTTTCTATAGTCCTCTTTTGTGTCCTCTCTCCACCTCCTGTGTACATGTTTTTTGCATCAGAGATCAGTCATGAAATTCCTGTTTAGCCAAGCCAGCCTCTTTATATGGTTACTCATTTTCCAGAGTATGGGGATGGACTATTCTTGTGCTGAGAGGAGATACCCATAAAGACCTGCAAGATATCTAGAGCAACCTCCAGATGTCAGAGAGGTTGGAGCGCCCCTGTAAGAGACAGGATCTGTTGTCTGGAGACTCTCTGGAGTTTCTTAAGACTTCGTCTATTTCTTAACCCTGATTGGATGCTCTGTAACAAACTCCTATCTCGCTGTTACCCTCACCTCTGATCCTAATTTACAAGCTCTTAATCTGCCTGTTGACCTTTCTACAGCAAGACTCCATGCATTTGAACTGCTTCTTCATATAAAGGGCAACCTGCCTCATCTTCTTCCATGCCTGTTCTATCTAAAGAGCCAGCATCCATTCATCATAGAACTTGTCATACAAGGCATTCCACCCTCCCTCAGTTATCTTCATGGTGTCAGAGTCCTGTCTCTACACATGGATCTCAAGGTCCCTGAGGGCACTACCAGGCCTGGCTGTCCCTGCCCTTCTCCCCAGGGCTCCCTCCACCCTGCCCATGGCCCAGAAGCCCATGTCAGCCCCCTGGGACCATCAGCTCCTGCCCAGTGATGCCTCCAGCAGGGCCAATCTCCAGTTCCCCACAGCCTTGCTCTGCCTGGCCATGGGCTCCCCAGGCTTGGCCCACCTATGGCCTTATGGCCTGGGCAAGCCTCAGCCTGGCACAACCGCAGAAGGTGTCCAATGCCCAGGGCTAGGGCTGCTCTGGTGCTCCCCAACTGCCCTGCTCCTGGAATGGGAGTGTGCAACGGGGCCTAGCTGCCAGGTCTGGTCCTGCCACCCCATAAGAAGTCCCCGCCTGCCTTCCATTAGGGAGCAGCCCCACTCTTGCTGATCAAAATCCTTCCAAATATTAATATAAAGACAGGATAGAGTCTAGAGAATTATTACTGCATCAATTCAGGGGTGATCCAGTCCAGCTATAGTAACTGAAATCAATTAATCTGTAGATTGAGCTATCACAGGTGAGGATGTATTCTGTATTCGCAGAATTTAAAATCCATAGGAAGTCCACAAAAAAGATATACACTTAATTCCCATCTTCACCATCTTGTGAAATAGTGTTCTGTGGAAAATTAAACTAGCATGAATTTGAAAGGCTACACATTCAAATCTTGTCTGATCCCACCTACATTAAAAATCCGAGCCAGCAACTGAACCAGTATAAATTATCAGATTTATCTTTATTTAAATAGACTCCTTTTAGATTTATTTTCTTGAAAGACCTTGTTATCCTGCTTCTAAGGTTTTCACACTGCTTAGCTACTATATTTTTATTATGTGCAGGTACATCTTTGCATAAATGAAAACTTCATATGCTATGTGATCATAGACACAGTTTAATCACTACCATAGAGTTTTTTCCAGTTGACACCATGGCTATATTCTGAAAAATCTAAGGCCACAGCATATAATTAAATGCTGTTATAAGTTAAAAGCTATGTCACCTTTTGGTACACTGCAACCCAAACCCAAAAATCTAGAGTTTCTTACCTTGAGATTGGCTCTAAAAGCAGGAAAACCTTGTAAAAAGTAGTGATATTAAGTGTTGTGCTGTAAACAGTGTACCCTCAAAAACACTTATTTTATCAGAGAGTCTTAATTCCACTTTCTTTCAGTAAAAACTGCGTTCTTAACTCAGCTATGATAATTTGGAAAAAAAATCTTATCTTTTAAAGTAGTGGAAAGAGTGGGAAGGGAATCTTTATAACTAATGAGGTAGACTTTTACCCATTATAAATCTGCATGGGCCTAATGGCAGTGAATGTTTTCATTATTATTTTAGGGTTCACATATTTAACTATTACTTAGCAGCACCAAATTTTAAAAAACACATTGGGAATTTTTTTTTTTGGTGGAAATAAATTAAATTATGTTATAATTTTTGATAAATGTACACATAAATATAAATAATTGCAGGATCAGTCCCTAGATTTACAATATCTACTATTTATTTACATTTGAAACTGGATTATTTAAATAATGTAAGTGCATTTAACACGTATTAGAGAAATATAGCTATGATACCATTGTCATAGGTATATATTTTTATACATTCATGATTCTTACATACACTATATCTCTCTGATTTCTTTTCACTTGACCCTCTAATAATTTTTAGGAGGGAATAAAAAACTACCATTTCTCTTCATCCAGATCATCTTGCACATATTTCAGTACAAGACACTAATTCTCATTATTGCTTTACTTTCCCTTAGTGAGCATAATACCACTGTATTACCTAAGTTGTCTCAGCAGGATCATGAAAAACAATTTAAGAGCTAAAGGTTCAAGCCTGTTTAATTCATTCAGATTATCCTAAAAGACCACATTTTTTCCCCTAGATCCAACTTTTATAGCATCAGTAAAACACTAAACATTTTTATCTGCCTCTCTACCTTGTGACTAAAGTAAAGTGAAAAACCTAACCTCTTATAACTATTTTAGATACTTACTTTTTGGAAACAATCCTGTAAAGTAAATTAAAACAAAACAAATCTTGGTAAATATGTAAAACCTGCTTCCTTGTTCTTTTTCTTTAGATACAGATCAGTACAATGTTATCAAAGTTTATGGAGTTATGCTTTCTTAATACATGTGCTCTGAATTAGACTTCCAATACACTTAAAATTGAAATGGAAATGGATTTATGATTATGTAATCTGTTAGATAAGTAATGCAACTAATTTGGGCAAGTTGAAATATTTTCTATTGATTAATAACTAATCCAGAACTAAATGCTTTTTTGACTTCAGTCTTATCAGACTTGAGAGACAATGCAGTCACTGGTCATAGTCAGCATGGGTTCACAAGGAGAAAGTCCTGCTTAAATAACTTAATTTCCTTTTATGACAAGGTCACCCATCTAGTTGACCAAGGGAAACCAGTAGATGTGTTTGGGGTTTTTTATTTTAGCAAGGCTTTTGATACTGTCTCTCACAGTATCTTTCTGGACAAAATGTCCAGCACATAGCTAGACAAGTCCATAATATGTTGGGTGAGCAACTGGCTGATCGGTCAGGCTCAAAGAGTTATAGTAAATGAGGTTACATCAGGCTGGTGGCCAGTCACCTGTGGGGTTCCTCAGGGCTCAATTTTAGGGCCAGTTCTCTTCAATGTTTTTATAAATGGTCTGGATGCAGGATTTGAACGTACATTAAGTAAGTTTGCCAACAATACTAAACTAGGAGGAGCTGTGGACTCCCTTGAGGGTAGANGCTCTAAAAGCAGGAAAACCTTGTAAAAAGTAGTGATATTAAGTGTTGTGCTGTAAACAGTGTACCCTCAAAAACACTTATTTTATCAGAGAGTCTTAATTCCACTTTCTTTCAGTAAAAACTGCGTTCTTAACTCAGCTATGATAATTTGGAAAAAAAATCTTATCTTTTAAAGTAGTGGAAAGAGTGGGAAGGGAATCTTTATAACTAATGAGGTAGACTTTTACCCATTATAAATCTGCATGGGCCTAATGGCAGTGAATGTTTTCATTATTATTTTAGGGTTCACATATTTAACTATTACTTAGCAGCACCAAATTTTAAAAAACACATTGGGAATTTTTTTTTTTGGTGGAAATAAATTAAATTATGTTATAATTTTTGATAAATGTACACATAAATATAAATAATTGCAGGATCAGTCCCTAGATTTACAATATCTACTATTTATTTACATTTGAAACTGGATTATTTAAATAATGTAAGTGCATTTAACACGTATTAGAGAAATATAGCTATGATACCATTGTCATAGGTATATATTTTTATACATTCATGATTCTTACATACACTATATCTCTCTGATTTCTTTTCACTTGACCCTCTAATAATTTTTAGGAGGGAATAAAAAACTACCATTTCTCTTCATCCAGATCATCTTGCACATATTTCAGTACAAGACACTAATTCTCATTATTGCTTTACTTTCCCTTAGTGAGCATAATACCACTGTATTACCTAAGTTGTCTCAGCAGGATCATGAAAAACAATTTAAGAGCTAAAGGTTCAAGCCTGTTTAATTCATTCAGATTATCCTAAAAGACCACATTTTTTCCCCTAGATCCAACTTTTATAGCATCAGTAAAACACTAAACATTTTTATCTGCCTCTCTACCTTGTGACTAAAGTAAAGTGAAAAACCTAACCTCTTATAACTATTTTAGATACTTACTTTTTGGAAACAATCCTGTAAAGTAAATTAAAACAAAACAAATCTTGGTAAATATGTAAAACCTGCTTCCTTGTTCTTTTTCTTTAGATACAGATCAGTACAATGTTATCAAAGTTTATGGAGTTATGCTTTCTTAATACATGTGCTCTGAATTAGACTTCCAATACACTTAAAATTGAAATGGAAATGGATTTATGATTATGTAATCTGTTAGATAAGTAATGCAACTAATTTGGGCAAGTTGAAATATTTTCTATTGATTAATAACTAATCCAGAACTAAATGCTTTTTTGACTTCAGTCTTATCAGACTTGAGAGACAATGCAGTCACTGGTCATAGTCAGCATGGGTTCACAAGGAGAAAGTCCTGCTTAAATAACTTAATTTCCTTTTATGACAAGGTCACCCATCTAGTTGACCAAGGGAAACCAGTAGATGTGTTTGGGGTTTTTTATTTTAGCAAGGCTTTTGATACTGTCTCTCACAGTATCTTTCTGGACAAAATGTCCAGCACATAGCTAGACAAGTCCATAATATGTTGGGTGAGCAACTGGCTGATCGGTCAGGCTCAAAGAGTTATAGTAAATGAGGTTACATCAGGCTGGTGGCCAGTCACCTGTGGGGTTCCTCAGGGCTCAATTTTAGGGCCAGTTCTCTTCAATGTTTTTATAAATGGTCTGGATGCAGGATTTGAACGTACATTAAGTAAGTTTGCCAACAATACTAAACTAGGAGGAGCTGTGGACTCCCTTGAGGGTAGAGAGGCCTTACAGAGACATCTGGATAGACTAGAGAGCTGGGCAATCACCAACCATATGAAATTTAACAAGAACAAGTGCTGGGTTCTCCACCTGGTATCGGGTAATCCTGGTTGTACATACAGATTGGGGGATGAGAGTCTGGAAAGCAGCCCTGCAGAAAGAGATCTGGGAGTTTGGGTTGATGGCAAGTTGAATATGAATCAACACTGTGGCGTAGCAGCCAAAAGGGTCAACCATGTCCTGGGGTGTATCAAGCACAGCATAGCTAGCTGGTCAAAGGAGGTGATTGTCCCACTCTACAGTGCACTGGTACAGCCTTACCTCGAGTACTGTGTGCAGTTTTGGGCACCTCAGTACAAGAAAGACATTGAACTACTAGAGTGTGTCCAGAGGCTGGTGAAAGGTCTCAAGGGCAAGACTTAGGAGGAGCAGCTGAGATCTGAATTCACTTGGAGAAGAGAAGGCTGATGGGTGCCCTCATTGCAGTCTACAACTTCCTCAAGGGTGGCAGTGGATCTCCTGTGTCTCTGGTGACTAGCGATAGGACATGAGGAAATGGATGAAGCTGTGTGAGGGGAAGTTCAGATTGGACTTTAGGAAAAGGTTCTTCACTGAGAGGGT